>JFFI01001082.1:0-27089 GCA_001563125.1 Colletotrichum salicis | reverse complement strand
TTATCAGGGAGCGAAGTGATCGAGTCAGAACCAACATTGTCCCCTCTTAAGATGCGTTTCTCTACATGTGACTCGGCCTTATTTTTCGCTCTTATAAGGTGCGTCGCATAAATGGAGACAATGGTGTCATGGATGGGAAGCCGCCAAGCCAGAAGAGCCATTGCCAAAATCAAAGGCATCAGTCTTTCGAAGGCGCGCTAATCACAGACAATCCTCCCTTGAACTTGAGGACTAGCTTCAGAATGCTTATCCCCGACGCTAGTCTGCGGCTGACCTCGTGTGTGATCTAGATTATCAGCCGACAACCAGGTGCATGAGACCAACAGTACTTAAATGTCAATATCATTGGTGTGGCGTCAAGTCTATGAGTGTGGCGGTAGGCTGGATCTTTCAAGAGTATTTCGGAATTAACCACAAGGGGTAGGATGACTTTCATGATCAGACATCATATAAATTGACTGTTCCGTGAATCAAAATCTTGACTAAATCCTGACGACCGAAAACATGAACTGACGTGAAATTCTGCCCGATATGATGCGACTCCCAAGCCTCGTAAGTGCAGTACTTCTGCTGCTGTTGCTGGTAGCCTCGATTGCGGACGCACAATCGGCATTTTCCTGTACCGCAGTTCCTAGCGTTGCCTCTTGCGTTTCCTCCATTAAATCAGTCATTAGCCGCACAGCCTCCGCGTCCAAGTTTTGTTCGTCAGTCTTGGAATGCCCTTTACCCACAACCACGACTTTGGTCGGCACCGTCTCAACAACAACAACCAAAACGCAGACGTCTACTTACACTCTGGAAGAAATAGTAGGCAACATGGACTCTGGGGTTGCGTTTCAGACTGACGGATGGCCTCGATTGTTAGGGTACTGAGACGACTACGACGTCCACGTTTTCTTATACCGTACGCAGTTCCACTTTCCACCCTTTTGTAATGAGAGCCTCAAGAAGTTGACACATTCCGATGCTACAGGAATCGACCTATAGTTATTTTGCAACTGTAACTGTCAAGCCAACATGGACGATTGAGTAAGTTGCGTAGCCGGCGACGAGATGTATGCTCTTGACTGACAGTGTAGACGATTCGAAGTCACAACAGCCAAGCCGAAGAAGCGTCGAGAGGCCCCAAGTCACCTTGAACGCAGAGCAGTTACTTCAGTGTGCCCATCGGCAATTCAGAAGAGTGCATGCCCGTGTCTCTACACATGTCCAGGTCCAGTCACCAAGGATAATCGCAAAACCATCAAGAGTATTGAGACTGAGATCTCATGGATCGTATGTTTCACAGGCTGATCGCCCTCCCAAGGTCTGTGAACCGGATCAACATTGACGTGTCCGAACACCAGGTGACAACTTCATTCATTACATACACCAACATCGAATACTTCCCGATCATTACAACCAAGGTATCGCTTCTCACTAGCACAGTCACTGTAAGTAGCGAGTTAAAGTGTCCCCGACTCCCTGGCGTTGTTGCATTCTGAACGCTGCTGACATTGATACTCGAACACCTCAGCAAGCGGAGATTGCGACTCACACGCGAAAGGTTAAGTGCACACCATCAGTCAGCGACTCTTCATTCTACCTACTAGCCACTATTGCGCCGGTTCCATCGCCGGTTCCAGTGTACAACGACAAATACGTGCTCGCGAACCCGCAATTCGAATGGTTCGCGGAGGATGGAGTTACGTTCGAGCCTCAGTATACCCGAGACAAGGGCACCGCCAGCGTTTTCATCCTCGACAGCAAAGGCCGCATCTTCACGCAGACATCCTATGGCGATCACTTCTTCGCCAGCGATGACTTTAACAATTTCGAGCTGGTGCATTTCCTGCCCCGCGGGTGGATACAGGCTCGCAGGCTTCACAACGGCGAAGACGTAGGATTCGACTATGTCTATTGCACGATGCAGCCTCCGTCGGGGCGATACGCCGGTGGATTCAAGGAGTTGGCGTGCACGCAGGGTTACTTCAATGCAACGGTCTTGCAGTATTGTCCGTTGTATGACGAGTATTTCCGCACAGGAACGGTGCTTGGGGCAGAGTACAGTGCTACAACTCCTGATTGTCTGTTGGTCACGTACCTGGTGGTTCCCGTCTGCTGAAGAGAATCGAGCGCTTCGGCGTTATTTTAGTAGGGCGATTGGTAGGTCCGGAGTTGCGGGGCCGGTTACTGAAGCCGTTCGGCTCCACTTCGCCGGGGGCGGCCTTCCGGAGCTGGTGCCGCTAATCTGCCATGTGCTTGGGCGTCGTGGCATTCACCAGGGCATGTTCTGCAGACCAAAATATATGCGTATCTATACATTTTGAGTATTTCTCAATGAGACTCCTCCACCAGTTTGGGGAGCCCTACTTATTTGAATGCTGGTTCCCTGTCTCCTACCAGTTGGGTGACTGACTCGCAGGAACAGGACGTATCGGGCCGGGGGCGGGAAAGACCCAGATGTTCGTCCTTTCTCCATGCTGGAGATACGCTGTTTGTCCCTGCGTCAATTCCATAATTATTTTCATCTTAGACAATACTGAGAACCCATATTTAGATCGGAAGGGACGATCAGACGCGAACACGTGACGTCATACCGTACACGGAAGGCAGGGACCCCAAGCTAGGTACCTACGTCATTCAACGTTCCCCAATTGTTCCTGACAATCAAATCCCGTCACTTCGCAGCCGATATTGCTGCAGCACTACCAATCTAGCCTCAACTGCGAAATCTGTTGAGCGCGGCAGTTCATAATATCTTTCCCCTCATACAACACGTCTCAAAGACAAAGACATCACTTGCGAGGCCATACACACCAGAAACTCCAAAGCAAGAAAGCGACTAAGCTATCGCTACTCACTTCCTTCTACTTGACATCTCGATACCAAAAACCCTGTCTCACGACACCAACGACAATCACCATCACCATGGCAGAAATCGCAGCAGGCGCTATCGTAGCTGAGCAGGTCGTTTCCACTGGCATTGAGGCCGGAGCGGCCGTCGCAGTGGCACGCCCAACACAGCCCTTAAAGGTGTCTCTGTCCCAGGTTGCGACCACCCAGTCCCCCGCTTTCGACACGTCGTAAGTCAGATCACTCTTGTTTGGTGGACATACCCTAATGTTCCAATAGCGCTCTTGCACGTTCCCATCACTCAGTCACCGTCGTCAACCACAAGGCATGCATTTTTGGCGGCGAGACGGCAGAGGGCCAGCTAGCTTCCACTGACTTCCATGTCCTCTCCTTGCCGGCCATGACTAAGGGAGAGCCAGTTGCAGCTTATGCCTGCTATCCAGCATTTGCGATGCAGGATGCAGAGACTGGCAAGACCTATGTCCCTTCCCCGCGTTCAAGACATGCGGCGGCAGCCCGCGGCCAGTTCGTAATCGTCAATGGCGGTGCTGATGCTAGCGGAAAGCCCATCGACGAGACTTGTCTCTGGCTTTGGGACTCTGAGAGTTTGAAGTGGACCAAGATTCAAGGAGCAAGCCAGATTGGCAAGACGATCACGCCGAGATTCGACCACCACATCTTTGTCGAGCAGACCCAGGACTTCCTGGTCCTCCATGGTGGAAGGACCGCACCAGGACAGGAGGCATCTACCGAGACTTGGATGTACAACTTTGATACTCTTGCCTGGACAGTGTTACCGCCTTCTCCTCAGCCTTCCCTTGCCGCCGCGTTCGTGGACAACGTGCTTTATACCATTGGGGCGGACTCGAACATGAGCGGTGCTATCCACTACATGGACCTCAAGTCCAACGCCGAGGACCGCGAGAAGCCCGATGCTCTTCAGTGGAAGACCGTCAACTTCCCTACCAACCCGCTTACCCCTGGTCCCCGCCCACGCGAAGGCGGCGCGCTCGTGGCAGTCGATACCGGTGTTGGCCGACACTACCTGGTCTACATGTTTGGCGAGAACAGCACCTCGGCCGACAAGGATTTCTACACCGATATCTGGGCCCTTCAGCTTCCTACTCACGGCTTCAAAGCTGCTGCTGTGAAGGATGCAATCCGTGACAAGCTGCCCCGTGTTGATTCTGGTGAGTTCAGTTGGGCAGAGGTGGAGCTCATTCCGACAGAGGAAGTTAAGGCAGAGGGAAAAGCGCACCCCGGACCACGGGGCTACTTTGGTGCAGACGCTTCAGATGGAAAGAGTCTCGTCGTTTGGGGCGGCGTAAGCGCGATGGGCAAGGAGGGCGATGGATGGCTACTTCAGGTCCAATGAGCGGTGTCTTATGAAGAAATATGTGGACAAAACAGGATTCCCTAAAAGTGTATTAATAGTCAAGGACAACAAAAAGTGCTTTGAAATATGAGGCAGGCTGAGATGCGTGACTTCTTTTACCTCCAAGCGAACCGCCCGTAGAAAACATCGTCTGTCCGCCTAAGGTATCTAGTACCCAGGAGAAGGGATGCGCACGGCAGAGATCAGACGGGCTGCCCTCTGCAGTGGGCCAAGATAGAGGAGGGAGAGACGTGCTTACCGTCATCAGCATAACACTACATTATGTGCCAAGGTGGGAGGTATTGGGGTGGTAATTTCCCGATTCAATGATGTCCAGTCAGCAGAAGGAACCACCTCCGCCGTATCGAGCGTACCCCCTCTTCATGGGCACCTTACCTTGCTAGTCCAGTACGAAGATGACATTTCAAGTCAAGGCCTGATCGCTGATCTCCTTGCTTCATTAACCTCGGACGCTTGACCACGTACAAGTCACCCACTTCAACTCGTCACATCCATTCTAATCGAACCCATCTATTACAGCCGACTCGTTGTACACAGTCAAACCACCACGAAGTCATTCTGATCCACCATCATCATGGATGCCGTCTTTTAGCTGTCAGCCTCGCAAAATCACGCAAGAGAGCGCTACCGAAGATCCTTATTACGATGTGATATTCAAATATTGCGACGTAAAAGACAGTGACTCTGCAAAGGCAAAATGGGAAGCTGTCCTCTACATCGAGACAAAAGATCTTAAGCAAGTCTTACGCAAAGGGCTCGTTATCTCGGAAGACAATATTCAACCACAATCCGACTGTATCACGATCGAAAAGTGCCTCGAGTATCTTCGAGAAGAAGGTTGGATTTATGCCCGTAGGTACATCTTGTCTGGGAAGTCGTGCGGCGGATGGACGGCCCATCTCGCGGTTGGAGCGGACGAAATCAGTCTACTTGCGAAATTTCGACTGGGCGATCTTATTGGCCACGTGATTGAAGGTGCAGCTTTAAATAACGAAGGGTTCTTGGTGCATCGGTATCCGGTGCGGTACAGGGCCTTGGGTGCAGGTGAGAGCTCTGAGGCATGGTGGCCTTTGCTGGTTACTATTCTGCCGCGGAAGAGTGAGGTTTCGGAGTCAGGGGATAGCGTCAATGGCGAGGCGGGTGGTGTCAAGGATGGGGCGACTGCGCCTGATGAAAAGACAAAGAAGGGCTAGACGCATGTCGGACCTTTGGAGGATTTGTCGGAACGGACCGTGGAGGCACTGCACAATTACGATGATGTCGAGATGATTGAGGAGGCTTATCCAGTGCGACCACTCCTATTGGACTCGAAGGTAGTAACGGGGACTCGGCGATGCCGATGGCATTGTATATCTGGTGCTCTGACATGTAGACATACGCAATGCAAATAGAATCTAGATGCAGCAAGACCTGGCTCAAGGTACATTCGGGCGGTTGAATGATTGCTTCACTTGGGCTTTTCCAGGAGGTGGCACGCTGAAGTCTCCCATAGACTTGAGTCGCCTACTCAGGTGACCCAAAGTGTTTAGGCTACATCCATACGTGCCCATCATCAGTCCCAGCAGGAACATCTTCTACATCGCCTTCGCAGCTTGGAACCCTAAAGATAAGTGAGAAAGCACCCGCCTGCATCACAAACTTGGACATCGGGCCTACAGTAGGCTTTTCCATAATAGGGACAGAAACAAGAGGCGCACGTTTATTCAAACAGTTTACTTTTGTAGCTATTCATACTGGGGATTAAGGTAGTTGAGCCTCCCTGATCATATACCTTATCAAATATCGACTCGAATACACCAACTCCCGCCAGCCTTTTACTCGTATTGCTTACTTCAATAAGTGTCCACCAGAAACAACACCCTCAGGCTTCTTCCAATGCACCGGCACCCCGCCCCAGCTCTCCTCAGCATACTGCTCCTGCACCTTCTGACACGTTCTCAACCCCCATTCCGTAACACCAACCATAGCACAACTCTCAAACATGAAGGCACAGCTGCCCGCGCCAACCTTGGCAGGCTTCAACTCGGCGTTTCTCGCGCCCTCACTACTCTCGGCGTCCGGACCGTGACCAGACATGGTATTATGCAGACTCGCGCCTCCCGGAACGAACCCTCCCTTGCCACCGCGCTTGGCGTCGTAGCCGCCCGTGATGAGGCCCATGAACTCGGACATTGTGTTGCGGTGATAGTAGGGTGGCCGGAAGGTATCCTCGGCGACGAGCCAGCGCGGGGGGAAGATGACGAAGTCGGCAATGGCGGTGCCCGGGACGCCGCTGGGGGCCGAGAGTACTGTGAAGATGGAAGGGTCTGGGTGGTCGTAGGAGATTGTGCCGATCGTGTTGAAGCGGCCTAGGTCGTATTTGTAGGGGTAGTAGTTCCCATGCCAGGCGACGACGTCAAAGGGGGTGTGAGGCTGCGTAGTCGCAAAGTAGTCGTTGTTAAACTTCACCGTAATGGTGTAGTTATTCTCCCCCTCGTGCGCCGTCGCGCCAAAATCCTCGTCGAAGCAGGCGACAGGCACCTGGAAATCGCGCGCGTTGGCGAGGCCGTTTGTGCCGATGGGCCCTAACTCGGGGAGGACAAAGTGGCCCTGGTAGAGCTCGAGGGCGTAGCCGCGGGCCGGGCCGGAGGGTAGGTGGACTTGATATTTTATGCCGCGGGGGATGACGGCGATTTCGAGGGGTCGGACGAGGAGCCAGCCGTGTTCTGTGCGGATGTCGAGAGTTCCTTCTTGCGGGACGATGAGGAGGTCGCCGTCGGCGGAGTAGAATGCTGCTTTGGAGTCCATGCTGCGGCCTGCGGCGTAGACGTACATGCCGATGCCTTGCTTTAGGGTCGGGTCGCCTGCGCCGGCAACGAGGCGCATGCCGGCGACGAAGTCCCATTCTTTGGACTCGTCATGGTCGAAGGGGTCCCAGCGGAGTTGGTTGGGGATGTATTGGAGCGCCGAGGGGAGGGCGCAGGTCTCCGGGGACGGGGCTGTGGTCGGGGCGAAGGGGTGGTGGGCGCAGGAGGGGAGGATGCGGTAGAGCCAGGCTTGTTTGCTCTCGTGGCGGGGTGCCGTGAAGGAGGTTCCGGAGAGCTTTTCGGCGTAGAGGCCGTGGGGGGCCTTTTGCGGGGCGTTTTGGCCGATGGGGAGGGAGTCGGGGACGGCTTCGGATCTGGGGTTGAGGAGGTGGAGATGTTAGCAAATCCGGGGAGAGGTTGCGGGGGAAGGGATGTGTCGGTAGGCAGGACGAGGGTAGGAAATGAGGTCGTACGTACTCGAGATGTGAGTCGAAGCCGACCTGGTAGCGGTACTTCTCCTTGAAGTCAAACGTTGTGACGGGCATTGCTATGGGCTTTTGTTTCTTGTGAGCGATGTGATAGATGGGTGAAGTCACAAGCTATGGAGTGTGTTGTTCTTGCACAAAGAGCTGATGATGGAGATAAGAAATTGTCTTCCAATAATGTTTCTCGAGGAACACACGAGTTCAAATATCACTCCCGGCCTCCCCGCCTCACCCCCTCGGACCTTTCTGCATGACGTTTGGGTGAAGCGCCATCCAATTCCTCCCAAAGCCGGGGCGGGCAGCTTTGTCTGGTACCGGTATCAATATTCCGCGTTTGTGTGAGAGGGAAAGGCACGGCAAGACACGGCGTCTGCCGACGTTAGCCGGGGTCCGTGCTTGCTCTTCTACGAACCTTGGACCTTTCAATTCCGATTTCCGACAAGCTTACTCAGGGTACCTCACCTTCGGTAAGATGTTCACTTCGAGGAACAAGACCCGCGTTAGTTCCGCTCAATGGTTCGATCCGGAGCGTTTGCGGGGGGTCCGGCTCCAGGCGATGTATTCATAATGCGCTCTCGCTTGAGAATGGAGGTTCATCAGGTGGGAGATGCCAATCATCTTCTCAAGAGCCACTGGAAATATGCTTTGAAGCAGTAACAAATTTCCCTCTCGATGGCCGCAGAAGCTTGTTAGTGTACTCTGGTTTTACCCCGCCATTCGTACCCCGCGACCAAGTGAGGGAGGGGTCCCTCTGTGATTGTTTGATGGGCTGTCCGGCATCGTCGTTGGAGTTCTGATCGCAGGTGTCTTTAGCATTGATTCTGTCTAAGTCAGCATTTTCTCTTCCGCCGCAAATATGAGTACCCAGTCAGCGTCTCACGGGTTTGCGGGCATTTCATATGGAATCCACGGTAAGCCGCTACGGCGTGCAGGACCCTTGCTCCCCGGAGAGTGGGTCACGATCAATGCAGGCAGGCTGCGATGGGAGAATGTCACTCATATCCACTCACTCGAATTTCAACCTCCGCCAGACTACAATATTTACGTATTGAACACTTCTACATGAAATCGTCATGCTCGCTCCATGTTCTCACCTTCAAATGACTGATCAAGTGGTAGGTCAACGAATCAATTGAACTGGGTACCCAAGCTATCACCGCTAGACACCCCGCTCCATCGAGCGTCAACTCCATAATCCTCCTAACTTTACACCTCGAAGCATCAAGCTCCAGAGCAGAAATCCGAACCCATTGACACAATATCCGACGATATCTATCGCAATATCCCATTGCGCCAAGTCGCCTATTGAGCCAAAGCGAAGCAAGCAGTTTTACCAGGAAATATTGGACCAGATATGAAGAAATAAAGTCAGGGAAGTTACTCCTCACCCTCGTTCTTCTTGTTCTTCTTCTTCTTGCCGCCGCCACCGCCGCCGATCTTCTCGATTGCGGGGTTCTTCTGGAGGTGAACAACCAAGCGTGTCCAGGACTCTTCCTTGTCCCATTCAAAGCCAGCCAGGTACGGGTTGTCGAGCTCGTCGTCAGACTGAGCATTCTTGTTAGCAGTGGTTCGTGACATGGCTCTTTGGGTCATGCTTACTCTCTTCTTATATGCCTTGTGGATGGCGTCCAGGGCATCCTTTATCGTTACTCCCTTGAGGTTGCGTGCTGTTACTTCCATGCCGAGAGGGAAGTGCAGGTCAATCTTCTTGACTGGGGGCTTTGACAGGTGCAGCTTGAGGATTTCCTTGTCCTCGACTTGCGATGATGAAGTGTTGATCTTCCTGTTTGGGGGTCAGTCTGTGTTGTGTGATGAATGCCGACCACAAACACCACGGAATCAATGGTGGGCGACATAGCTAAGCATGATGGACTGAGTGAATGACAACTTACCACCCTGTCCGTTGTGTTTCCGGTGCGAGCTCAAGCTCAATCTTTTCTTCTTCTGTTGCATTGTTAGCCGTGTCCCGAAGAAGCCGAGTCAAGTCAAGGGTCAAGTCAGGTGCGGGGTTGAGGCAGTGACGTACCAAGGTCCTTGATGTTGTACACACCAGGTGCAGCAGCGGATGATTGCCGGCGAGTCTTGGACTCCTTGGGTGGTGATTGAGAGAGACCTCCGACAGCTGAGTCGACCTTGGAGAGCGGTTCCGTCATGATTGCAGTTGTTGTGTGTGAAAATGTTTGCTCAAAGGTGATCGTGTTGGTTGTTTGTATTCTAGGTATTGGGTTAGCTGAGGGGGCTCCAATGATGTTGATTCGATCGAAGCTTCAGCTACAGCTCCAGCTCCAAGCTCTTCGAGCTTCAAGCTCCGAGGTCCAGGAGCTCTCTCTCGTGCATCTCAATGGATGATGATTCTGGAGGAAAGGGGTGAAGGGGTAGCTACCTTTGTTGAACAGGTGATGTGTGGTTGTGAGACGGATGGTTGGAGGAGAAGTGGGATGAGGAGGGGATTAAGAAGGGAAGGAAAGGAGGGGGCAGGAGCCAGAGGAGGTAGATGGATGTCGATCCGGTCAGGCGCCTGACCAGGCGTGCGGGCCTGAGGTAAGGGGAGAGAGGGGTCCGTCAAATGTGAAGTATCGAGGAGAGGTATCTGATGTTACAATGCGCAGAATGAGGCGTGGGGGAATACTTGGTGATGTACATTGGTTTGGGGGTGTACTCGTATGTATTAGACGGAAAGTGGTGCTTGGGGCCCTGGGAGTGGTCGGTTTTGTCGGACCAGAGCTGGAGCTGAAGCGACCAGGCCACCTAGTAGAGCAAGCGGCCGTGCAGAGTTACCTTACTGAGAGCGAGCAGAAGCAGCAAGCTCCCTGCATCGGCCTTGGAGTGGCAGCCATTGTCGATGCATTACGGTTTCGTCAGACCGGGCGGGGTAACTGCCCATCAATGGCGTTGCCAGACGATCGCGTGACATGGAAGCTCATGAGATGCGCGCAGGCCTGCGAGGGAGAACGGCGAGGAACGGGCGGCAGGTGACGGGTGGTCCGGGCTGGGAGCAGGTGCAGTGCAGGGACCAGGGGGTAGACCACCTCAGGGAAAGAGAGAACCACGACCCACAGGAGCTCCTTCTCTATGCTCACTCTGCAACCCTGAAGGCCTTCCTCCCATACTTCGTACCTCACACGAGCTCACACAAGGCAGGTACTCCTTCAATGATGAGGAAGGTACATGCAATCTGCTCTTGCCTCGACTTGACTGTCCTTCCGATTTCTCCACTTGCTCCTTCTCATCCATGGCCTTTGCTCCTGCAATGGAGGTTGATGGTATCCGTACCTGACCTTCCATTGTGAAGCAAGATGGCCCGACTGGTCTGGTTGGCTGATTGTCCAAAACGGGCATGGCGCGGCCCAGGTCGAGCCACTTGAGGGGACTTCCTGACGGATCGGCTTTAGTGCGGTCTCCGAAGTCAAAAGTCTGGGGTAAAAAGTCTGGGGAAATGGCCAAAATAGAGAGCTTGAAGCTGCAGTCTGACGTTCCAGCGACGGTCGGGCCCACTCCTCCCGTCTCATAAGGTGCATGCACTTGCACTGGCCGTGGGATGAAGATGGGTGCCATCAGGATGAGAATGTGAGAGGTTGTGTGTGTGGGAGGGGGGCAATCTCGAGATCATCTTGATGCTTCTTTCTCATGAGCGAGATCCTACGCAAGATCTCTAGCCTTGGAAGCAGGCACAAATTCAGGAACAGGAACAGGCATAGGAACAAGGACACAAACGCAGCTCGGCGTTTGTTGCAGCAGTAAGACCACCGTCTCCGACCCGTCGCTGCGAAAATGGGCCAAGCGAACCGGTTTTCCGTGGTGGGGTCGCTGCTCTGTCGTGGACGGTGGTACCACAAAACAGCCCATCCCTCACCTGATTCACCACCCCCAACCTGTCGACAGTAAGACAGCAACCAGAGCATTCGAGAGTTGGGAGAATGGTTTGCTAGTGACACTCTGCCGATGGGCGATGACAGACGGCATCTGAGATGAGTGAGGTGATTTGCTGGTCCCGTGAATATGCTTTGCTGGGGCTGCTGCTAGCAACGAATCGACGGCCTGCCCTCAAACGCCAGAGTTCGACCATTCCCTCACTGTGACACAGCTACGCGCGGGCAATCGAGAGCTCACACCACCTTTCTCGTGCCCTTCGTGCCCCCTTTTGCCCCCCTTCGATGATCCCACCTTCGATATAAGCCACGCGGATCCCGACAGATCCTCTTTTCCAACCGACCCCTGGCAACATCTTTTCCCTCCACGGATTGCACGATGCCTTCATTGATTTAGTGTCCTGTATTGCTTCCAGATTCCGTCCATCGTTGGTCTGTTGCTTATATCTCATTTCTCTAGAGCATCCCACCATGACCTGCTCCGTTTCTCCATTTCTATCGCCAATTCTCCTAGAGTCACAAACACATTGCGCGTATATCAACTGCAGCTAGGCGAAGCAACAGTAGCAGCATGTCGTCACGTTCTCCACATTCCCGCGCCAGCTTAGCGTCTCACTTCGTCTCGTCTCGCAAGCATCACACGTTCAAGTTCACGCCCGCATCGTTCCTGTCTCTGTCTATCTCAGTCTCTTTCGGTCTCTTCTCGAGTTTCCACTTCCTGCCGGCATTCCTCGTTCCCCGCTTTCGCTTCCGTCCGCCGTGAAGACCCCACGTCTCAAGCACGCAACAAGGCCATGTCCACGTTATCGCTCCCGGTCATCTGTCCGATCGGAAACGCATTTCCAGTGTCCCGAAGTTCGCCTTTCGCCCTTCGCCACCATCTAGATACGCACGGAACAGCATCTTGGATTTCCATTCTCGATTGACCGTGTAGCACTCTTCTGATTAAGCCGCCCTTGAAATACCCTCCGTGAGTATGGGAGTATCCCCTCCACTGATCATGCAGTTGGGCTACCGACGTCCCGATAACATCGAATCCCCGGGCATGAAGCCAGCATGAACGCGATACACTAGCGGCACAGCAACCCACAACGCCAGTTACGGATGACCCGGCCAGCTGCAGCTCCACCTGCCTAGGTACCTTAGTCGCCAGCCCCAGTTCCCTCCGAACCGCCTCAGTGATCACCTCCCCCGCCCTCCCGGCGTTCCCCGTTTCAAGAGGGTGCAGACCCCGTCTAAGACGGGCAGCTCGAATAGGATTGAATGGTTGTATGTGGAAAAGTTCAATCTGTTTGCAAAAATATCACTGACAAGTCCATGGCAGATCGAGGCAAAGTCGGCTTGGTGGTTATAGCCTTTGTATCTAGAGTCTAGACAGCACGGCGACCCTTTCGGATATCGACAATGAGACACCTTGCCAGGTCATATCGAAACCACGACCTCGCCAAGCGACGAATCGCTCCTCACGAACGACGTACGACAGGAATACAGCACGAGAAATGGGCATGGCCGGTTGAAGATGATGTATGAACCCTTGAAGAGTATCATGCTCGAGTCTTGAGCTCGGGGTCACGGAGCTTGGGTCAGACGAGTGATGAGCAGGTGGATTTGGGAGCTCTGGTCATACAGGAAGCGCAGCGTCTGTGCTTCATGATAACACGTCTTATCTTATCAATATCCAACCAACCCCGCTATCTTCCTTATCGCATCTTAGTCATCAGTGACTCGTCGTCATTCCGACCCTGTGCCCCTCGTGCCCCTCCCTCCGTGCCTCGTTCAATTCCTACGGAACCCAGCGCCGGGCGTTTGCTTTGCTTGACGTGAACTCTGTCCCCGAACACCGCCCGCTTCAACCAATCACTCTCTCCCTTGGCTGCCACCGCCGCCCGCAACCACCCAATCGCAGTCTTGTTGGCTTCCATCTCTGGATCCCACGTGCGGACTACCATCTGATATCGGACTGCACCGGCCGGTTTCTCGTCGTCGCCATGTCATTCGTCACCGTCGCGGCGGCGACTCTGCCCAGTGTTCCCTTGGATTTCAAGGGAAACCGTGACCGGATCCTAGAGTCCATTCGCATCGCCAAGGCTCAGGGAGCTACACTCAGAACCGGCCCAGAGTTGGAGATTCCCGGCTATGGCTGCCTTGATCACCACCTTGAAGGTACTTACAACCAAACCTGGGCGAGCCTCCCGGGGATTCATGAAAGAGATTGACCTAACAGCCCCCAAGGCGATACCTTCCTCCACAGCTGGGAAGTTCTCGCTGAAATCATCAGCGATCCCATCTGTAAGGATATGCTGATTGATCTCGGCATGGGAGCCCGTCATCGCAACGTCCGTTACAACTGCCGCGTACTCTGCACCTATAAGCACATCTACCTCATCAGGCCAAAGGTACGTGCCCAATCTCTCCTTTCGGAACTACTTGAACTCACATCGACAAGCAAAGTCTAGCCAACGATGGCCTCTACCGTGAAGCACGGCACTTCACGGCATGGACGAAGCTCCGAGAGGTCGAGACCTACTACCTTGAGGCCGTGGCCGCCGAGGTCACCGGCCAAAAGTCGGTTCCTATTGGTGACTTGATTCTCAGTACTCTTGACACCGCCGTGAGTTGTGAGACTTGCGAAGAGATGTTCTCGCCCCTGAACCCTTCCACGTTTCTCGGCCTCAACGGCGCCGAGATTATCCTCAATAGCAGTGCCAGCCACGCTGAGCTGCGAAAGCTCAAGACACGGCTCGATCTCATCTCGAATTCGACGCGGAAGTTGGGAGGTATCTACGTATATGCCAACGCGACTGGCGTCGATGGCGAGGCGCGCATGCTGGTATGGCCACAAAACTCCAGCAAATGTGTTCTGGCAGCTAATCTGAAATCAAGTTCGATGGATCTAGCATGGTGCTCGCCAATGGCAAGGTCCTCGCACAGTCATCACAATTCTCCCTGAAGCCCGTTGAAGTCATCACCGCCACCGTCTCTGTGGAAGAGGTCAGAAGCTACCGTTCCAGTATATCACGAAACGTGCAGGCTGCTGCCCAGCCTGACTTCCCTAGAGTCGAATGTGACTTGCGACTTACGAGACCCGCCGACGAAGTGTACCTATCAGATCACCTCCAAATCGCAAAGGAGATCGAGCTTAAGATCCTCGACCCCATGGAAGAAATTGCCCTGGCGCAAGCGGTCTTCCTCTGGCAGTACCTCTGCCGTACAAACTCACCTGGCTACTTCCTCGCCTTGAGTGGCGGCCTGGACTCCTCAACAGTCGCGCTCTTTGTCTACAGCATGGCCAAGCTTGTGCTCCAGTCTATTGACGCTGGAGAGATGTCAATATTGGAAGACTTGAGACGCATCACTGGTGACAAGACGTTCATGCCTGAGACACCGCAGGAAGTTGTCTCGCGCTTGCTGCACTCGTGCTACATGGGAACTATCAATTCTGGAGAGGATACCCGGACGAGAGCCCGTCGCCTCGCAGAGGTTCTCGGGGCTCACCACTCCGATATCTCAATCGATGAGGCGGTTCAAGCTCATGAGGCTATCATTGAGAAGACACTCAACTTTAAACCCCGGTATGGTGTTGAAGGTGGTACCCCTGCCGAGAACGTGAGTGGTCTCCTCAATTGTCCTAAAAAAACGGAACTGAAGATCGTACGAGGTTCTGACTTTCATCTAGCTGGCCCGTCAAAACATCCAGGCAAGAAACCGTCTTGTTGTCCAGTACGAGCTGGCACAGCTGTCCACGACCGCAAGACAACTTCCAAGAGCCGGCGCAGCGCTTCTCGTGTTGGGTAGTGGCAATGTCGATGAGAACTTGCGTGGCTACTACACCAAATAGTGAGTAATGAACCATCATAGCCGTGCAAAAATCACATAGAGCTCACCATCATTAGCGACGCATCGTCCGCAGATATCGCTCCGCTAGGAAGCATCTCCAAAACGGACGCCAAGAATTTCCAAGCTTGGGCCAGGGATCAGTGGGACTTGCCCATCATGTCCGAGTTCCTCGAGGCCACGCCCTCAGCAGAACTTCTTCCTCTATCTGCCGGAGTCCAGGATGATGAAGCGGATACCGAAATGGGTCTGACATACAGGTGAGTCTACAAGACACTCTTAGCCACGACGCATGCACTAACCAATCTTGCAGCGAACTCTCCGAATTCGGTATCCTGAGAAAGGTACACAAGCTGGGCCCGTGGTCTACGTACCTCCGACTCCTCGGAGATTGGAAGGAGAGGCCAGGCTACGGGCCCCGCGAAATCGGCGAGCGCGTCAAGAGGTTCTTCCGCTTCTACTCGATGAACCGTCACAAGGCCGTCATCCTCACGCCCTCGCCGCATCTCTCGGCGTACAACCCCGACGACAACCGTCACGACCTTCGTCCGTTCTTGTACGTCGTCAACTGGCCGTGGCAGTTTTCCAAGATTGATGCGCATGTGGAGGAGCTTGAGAAGAAGATCGCGGACAGGGCGAGGCCGGCGGATGTCCAGTTTGACGCGCTCGATTAGGAGACGAGACGCGAGTTGCTGGATGAAGCTCATAGACGGATGGCGAGCTGAGGAGATATTTGGAGAGTAGGCTTGATGAACGCTCCAAGGTTCCAAGGTTCCCTGGAGAGAGCGAAGTTTCGGCTCCTGCCTCCTGCTACCTTGACAACCCAAAGCCGGCCCACTCAGAACTTCTGGACTGGAAGGTGATTCTAAGGCCCTTCTATATTTAGAAATTCCGTCCTCCTAATACTCAGCGATGTCTTTTTATCCACCTCTTATACGCCAGTGTACATCCTCTGGCCAAGGTTCACTGCCCATAATGATAGATAACGACACGAATGACGCGGCTCGCCGTCGCGAGCAGATCCGATTCCTTCGCGAGTACTTTCAGTCTACATTCGTCTTGGTCGTCCAGACGGATATGGAGCAGTGGGTCGAGCAAGCATGTATCTTCCCCGATTTCCTTCACCTGAACATCTCGGAGGTTTTCAACTACGATACCCGCCAAGTTCCCGGCACTATTGCCAAGTTTACACAGCTTCTTGCCCCGATCTTCAATACGGATGTCACCTCTCGCGTTACCGCTGGCATGCAGTCATTTGATAATTCTGTTGGACTTCCTTGCGCAGATGACTTCATCGCCCAGAAAACAATGGGCGACTGGTTCCGGGTGATCATTTGGGATCTCTACCGGCTGGTACTACTTTAGTCTTCACCTGTTTCCTGTGTATTCTTAAACGTATAAACTGATACCAGATACAGAACGAGATGCGAGAAACGATTCCATGCCGACGGAGCAAACGAAGACAATATAAATGCAACTACTTGCAACATTGAGCAAATTCATATCCGTGGCAAAACGGTCCTAGAGGCATGGGCCTCTGAACCTAAGACCCGGCAGCTGAGCTGCATCAGCAGAGGCCGAAAATTACAACATGATCCCGAAAACCTGCATGTTTCACCTTCTTGGACGCCGGCCACTCCTGGGAACAACTTGATGTACTACGGAAGCGCCAGCCACTATACTGATACTATATGGCGCGAGAGGTTTCCGAATACGCCTTTCCATTCTATGTCTGCTCTTGATAGAACCAATCAGATGTCGCCTTCACCTCCCGTTAATGTCGTGTCCACGACTTTTAGTCTTTTACGAGCGTACCTTTGGGCAGCGTTTAATCGTTGCCTGCTAAGCATGGTCTCTGCTCGAAATATCCTACCAAAATTGCAAGCAAACTGGACTGTTGGTGGTGCAGAGTATTCAGGAGTAGTCTTGTTCCAGTTCGACACGACGCAGCGCGCACCATCTGGCCTTACTCACTACATCATCGAAGAAGGCTGAGGATGACGGAAAGATAGTGGAGCTGCACCAAGAGAATGGTCTGTTCAAGGTTGTAGGAGTATGAGCGAACGTGAAGTCGCGTAGAAACGGCTAAAACGACGAAGTCGACCCGTTGGTTGCTTGTTGGCGGTCACCGCGGGGAGCAGGCTAGTGGTTGGCTGTCGCCGGTAAGGTTTTCACGAGAATATGCCGACAGCTGGACATAAACGACATTCAGGTTGCCTTGAGATAAAAATGCGCATAGCATGTAGAAGTTCCGCTGGCGCGCGAGCCAAAGAATGGTTGGGAAGCGGGAGAGAACTTCTAGCCTCAGCTCGAAAACGTGTCGCTTGAGACCAGCATGCCCCTCCGATCGTCTTCTCCGGAGGCCGTGTCAAATGTCAAATGCAGCAGCTGGGGGTAGATAGGTCTAATGGATTGGGCTCCAGGCTGCGGCCCATCTTCGCATCGCCCAAGTTCGTTCTTTTGGCCGTTGGCTTCTCTATTGCAAACTCTTCACGCACATGCATCAAGTCCGCCATATAGCGAATCATCAAGGACGAGCAGCCGCTGAGAACTTCTGGGTGGCTGCAGGCTTAGAAGATCCTTTTCGTGAGACACTAAGCCACCATGTGCACGTTCTGGTCCACTCAGCGATTCACCGCCCGTTTGCATCACCATTCGTGCTAGGCGAACAGGTTCGGGCCGTGCCTGGTGCGGGCCCGTAATTGGCTGCCGCAGTCTAGTACTGCACATGGACCGCGTCGGCTGTAGGACTTCATCTGGTTAGAGCTGACAAGACTTAGCCGGACTTCGCGCGCAACGCGGACTCGGGTGCGCGTCTGGGAAAACGTCTGGGAAAACGAGGCGCGGTCACTCCAGTTCATCTCCCTGGCTAGGCAAAGGGTTACGCAGACGGTATAAGACAGATGCCAGGGATTGATACCCTGCTGTGGGACAAAGAGTCATCATCGCGCAGGTGTGTCTTCAAGAGAAATGCCTGGTTCGAGTCCTGCCACTTAAGGGCCATTGAGCATCGGCTTAGTCACATCCGTCAGCAGGTATTCCGGCTGTCCACCTTCCTCGCAATTTCACATTTTCTCTATTGTTCGGAGAACGCGTCATGCACAATTGTGATGATCTCGACCGACTTGAGCTCCCTCTCCTACCCATTCTACAACGTATCGCTGATGAGGAAGTTGCGAGCGAAATTTCCATGGTGGAAGCCGTATCGGACCAGCGACAATTCACTAGAAACCCATCGACAGCAGGAGACAAGCGGCGGCCACGACCCGCCTAGTTCACCATGTCACGAGACAGACCCCGGACCATCCTTTCAGAACGCTCGAGGTCTCTCCTTTCCAGACGGAGTCAAAGTTCTACATGGTTGCCACGATGCCACGGTTGACGTATGCTTTGTCCATGGGTTGACTGGCAATCGGGACAGCACCTGGACTGCCAGTGGGCAGGCCAAGCCATGGCCCGAGACGCTCCTGCCACCCAAGCTCAGCAGGGCTCGCATACTTACGTACGGCTACGACGCATACATCGTGCAGAAGTCGGTCGCATCAACAAACGGGCTGATTGATCATGCCACGAACCTCTTGAACGACCTGGCGACCGATAGAGCCTGTTCCGATGCGTCCTCTCGACCGCTCGTCTTTGTTGCCCACAGCCTGGGCGGTCTCGTCTGCAAGGAAGCCATTCTTCTCTCCCGAAACAACCCCGAACCACATCTCCGGGGCATATTCGACTACACCAAGGGCATTGTGTTTCTCGGCACTCCTCACAGGGGATCCTGGATGGCCGATTGGGCTAGGATACCAGCCTCGGCCCTTGGGATCGTCAAGTCCATCAATAAGTCGTTGTTGAAGATTTTGGAGACAGACGACAAATACTTGCAGTCCGTCCAAGATCGGTTCTGGTTGATGGTACGGGAACAGCAGAAGGCCGGCCGGGCTCTCGAGGTTACGTGCTTCTTTGAAGAACTACCCTTGCCTGGGGTCGGAAAAGTCGTCTCCAAGGACTCGGCCACCCTCGAAAGTTACAATGCGATCAGCATTCACGCCAACCACAGCAACATGGCCAAGTTTAGCTCCGTGAACGACAATGGCTTCAAAAGGCTACTTGGCGAGCTGGTCAGATGGGAATCGCAAATCAGGAATTCAGCCGCCAGGCAACCAAGGCAACCGGCAGAGGAAGCACAGATTCAGAAACCACCCAACTCGTCCTTCAACAATTATGGGCACGGCGACCAGTTCAACGCTCTTGGTGGTACTCAGAATATCAGCAAAGGCAGTGGTAACTTCTTCCCTGGGGCTACTTTCTCTGGGACTGTGCAATTTGACCAAGGGGGTTCCTGAGGGTAGGTGTCTGGATATATCTAGGTAGAGTACGATCGAGGTGGCTGTGAATCCTCACATTGCCTTACGATTCTTCTCGGAGTGACTTTTCTCTTTCGACCTAATGCTGGTGTGGAACTGATTTTACTCAAGTTAGAGCACCGAGCGCACAATAACGCGTGTCGTCACTACCTAACATTAAGGCCCGGTCAATAGTGAATGACATGGCATCTAGAACTTGATCACGTTGTGATGGCGTGAAGGGCTACTTGTTCGAAGTTTCGGAGGGCGGATTCTGCGGCGAGGGCAACCCAAAGCTCACAGACCCAGCGAAGTTAGCCCCGGGGAAATGGTTACCAGTGCCTGCGCTCCTGTTCACCGTCCCGCCAAAAGTGTTGTACATGTCGCCAGAGCCGTAGTGGGTGTAAATATCACCGCCAGACCCCTTTGGCAAGGACGGCTCCATATTCAACAGCTTCTCAATCGCCTCGTGCAGTCCCTTAACCTTGTCTTGGATGGCAAAGTTCTCGGCTAGGGCATATACATCTTGCATCATCGCCACCACCAAGTCCTCCACCGTCCTTCCCTTGCCCTCTTGCCTGACGGCCTCTTTATAAGCCTCGAACCTCGAAGTTTCCGGTGCTTGGGCGACGGCGTTGAATATGCTCTTGACCAGTTCTCCGTTGGAGTTGCACTTCTTCAGCGAGACCATGGCGCTTTGGGGATCTCTGACTGAGGTGCGTTGGGCTGCTTGGAGAGGGTGGCTGACGAGGAGTAGCCCTCGGCCCGCTTCATGGAAAGCCTCTCGGAGACCGCTGTCATCTTTGACAACATTGTAGTAACCTAGGCCGCCCTCGAGGGTGGTGATCGTGCTCAAGATCAAGTCTGCGACGCTGGCTGCCATCTTTGGTCTAAAGAATAGAACCAGGTTGGGAGTATGCTTTGATCCTGCCCACGGTTGAGATTTGGATTCACAGTCAATATTTCTTCCAAAGAGTTGACGCCTACAGAGAAGATAGCGAGAAGGTTAGTTCACGGAATATGTCAGACCTGACCGGATTGGCAAAGGAAAAAGATAGGGAGCATTTAGAGGCTTGGGTCAATAAACATGTCTGGCTTCCTTTCCCCTCTGTAGAGTCGCGCAGGCACCTTGCCGTATCGGGCATTGGCAGATCTAGACTGCCATTCGCTAGGGATGAGTCCACGTATCAGAAATGTTGTTCTATCGACCGCCCTTTGAGCCTGCAGCCACCAACAGTTCTCAGCGGCTGCTCGTCCTTGATGATTCGCTATACGTGTGATGTAGCTACAGATTGGCCGCGCCGAGTCCAGCTCAGTTCATGCCGATGCGCGACATCGGTAACTGATTGGCTCATCATGCTGACTTGATGCATGTGTGTGGCGTTAGCAATGGAGGGAGAAGCCAACGGCTAAAAGATCGAACGTGGGCAATGCGAAGACTGGGCCCAATCCATCGACACACCTGATTTCGGTTGGGACAACCCCGTCTTACCCCAGCTGCTCTCTTTTTCATGGCCTCTGGAGGAGAGGATCGGAGGAGCATGCTACCCATCCTCGTCTGACGACCCTATCTTACGCCAGATATTCTCTCCCACCTCCCAACTACTCTTTAGCTTGCGAGCGGATCTTCATGCTGCACGCATTTTGATTCCAAGGCGACCTGACTGTCGCTCATATCTAACTGTTAGCATATTATCACAAAGCCCTACTAGCAGCAGTCAACCCCCAGCCTGCTCCCCATAGTAACCGCGAATAAGGGATCAATGGGTTGACCTTGTCGTTCTCGCCATTTCTGCGCGACTTCACGTTCGCTGGTACTTCTACGACCTTAAACAATCATCCTCTCGGTGCACTCCGCTATTTCTGTCATCCTCAGCCTTCTTCTACTGAGAAGCAGCCTCAGACTGCTGGGTTGCAAGGGGAGATGGAACGCGCTGGACCGTCTTTCTCAGGCTCATCCTTCAACAATTCCGGTACGGGGGACCAACTCAACGCCCCTGGTGGTGTTGTGAACAAGAGTACAGGCACTGGCAACCACCTCACTGGTTCTACCTTTCATGGGGATGTGTATTTTGGTAAGAGGAAGCGTTTTCCCTAGTAGTATGGAGATATCCAACTGACCATATCATTTAGGCACAAAGGAACACTTCGATCTTTTACGAGATTGCTTAAAGTCGCTGGCTTTTCCAGAAATGGTCAGTCGGTCCAAGGACATCGACTCCGCCGCTCAAGGAACATGCGAGTGGCTGCTTCGCCACAAAACATACACGAGCTGGGCCTCCTGTGATCGAGGCCTGCTCTGGATCAAAGGGAAACCCGGCTCAGGAAAGTCGACGTTGCTGCGGCATGTGCTAAAGGATATCACACCAAGACTTGAAACTGGACAGAGAGCCTTAGTTCTCACGTTCTTCTTCCACGGCCGTGGCTCTGAACTCCAAAAGACGCCGTTGGGCCTGTTCCGGTCGCTGCTTCACCAACTACTAGACCAGGCCACTGAGGCACTGAAAGATGAAGAACTTATAATCGCTTTCCAAGACCAGTGCGAAAAGGTTGGCAAGCCGGGCGAACAATGGCACTGGCATCCGCGTGATCTGCAAAGGTTCTTAGAATCATCGCTTCTAGAGGTCTTAAAGAGTCGTCCAGTCTGGTTATTTGTCGATGCGTTAGATGAAGGTGGCGAAGAGAACGCGGTAAAGCTAGTTGAGGATTTCGAGTTCTTACTCCAGAAGCTCCCATCCAGCAACTCAAATCAATTCAGCATCTGCTTTACTTGTCGCCACTACCCGATCCTGAATCTAGATGGCGTGTTCGAAATATGCATAGAGGAAGAGAACCAGAAGGATATATCAACTTTCGTACAAAGCAAGCTCTCTTCGTCCCATGCACTTGCATTATCCCCGATTTCGGATCTCATCACGCAACGCGCCAACGGTGTTTTCTTATGGGCACAGCTCATAGTGAAGCAAGTTCTAGGCCTTGCCCGCCAGGGCATTAACGTTACCGAAGTAAAGAAGATTGAGGCCAAGATCCGTTTGATCCCTCAAGAGCTCGATATCTTATACCGCCAACTCATCCAGAGCATGAGTCCAGACTCTGTGAAACTCATTCAATGGATTTGTTTTGCTACGCAGCCTTTATCACTAGATGAATTGCGTTGGGCCATGCTTGTTGACGTCGATTGCCCATACCAGACATTAGACGAATGCCAGACCGCGGGGGACTACCCATCTGAACACAACGGGATGAAGAGGCAAGTGCAGACGCTGAGCTGTGGTCTTTCTGAGATCGCGTCGGATACGGAGACTGTTCAGTTCATCCACCAGTCCGTTAAGGACTTTTTTATTGAGAAGGGCCTATCAGTGCTGGACGGGTCTACCAGAGACAACTTAGTAGTTGGAATCGCACACCATCGGCTTTCTAGAATCTGCATACGCTACTTGGCGATGGAGGAGATCGGTCGATCAACAAGTAACGACTCTACCCACTTGAGATCTGAGTTTCCATTCCTATATTACGCCATAACCTCGTGGGTAGCTCACACAAAACAAAGTGATGCTAGGAATGTCCCTCAAGAGGATTTTGTAAATTATTTCACAGGACCGTCAAACACTGTTATAGAACGATGGGTGCGCATTTACAGATTATTAGGGAGATATTCTCATGACTGTCCGTCAGAAGGGACTAGTCTGGTGCACATTTTGTCGAGGTATGGAGTGGTAGGAGCGTTGGGGATCATTGTGGAAAGGGCAGAACAGGTTAACATTGATATCAACGGCAAAGATTCATACGGCAGAACGCCGCTATCGTGGGCCGCCGAGTACGGGCACGAGGCCGTCGTGCGGCTTCTCCTCGACCGCGGCGCGCATATAGAAGCGGCGGACGAGGAAGGCCGGACGTCGCTATTGTGGGCCGCCGAGAACGGGCACGAGGCTGTCGTGGAGCTGCTCCTCGACCGCGGCGCGAACACCGAGGCAGCGGACAAGAAGAGCCGGACGCCGCTATTATGGGCCGCCAAGAATGGGCACGAGGCTGTCGTGCGGCTTCTCCTCGACCGCGGCGCGAACATAGAAGCGGCGGGCAAGTGGGGTACAACGCCGCTATCGTGGGCCGCCGAGTACGGGCACGAGGCCGTCGTGCGGCTTCTCCTCGACCGCGGCGCGCATATAGAAGCGGCGGACGAGGAAGGCCGGACGTCGCTATTGTGGGCCTCTAAGAACGGACGCGAGGTTGTCGTGCGGCTTCTCCTCGACCGCGGCGCGCATATAGAAGCGGCGGACGAGGAAGGCCGGACGTCGCTATTGTGGGCCGCCGAGAACGGACGCGAGACTGTCGTGCGGCTTCTCCTCGACCGCGGCGCGCACATAGAAGCGGCGGACGAGGAGGGCCGGACGTCGCTTTGGTGGGTTGTTTATAACGAGCACGGGATGGAGAACGAGGATGTCGTGAAGCTGCTCCTTGATCGCGGCGCTCACATAGAAGCGGCGGACGAGGAGGGCCGGACACCGCTATGGTGGGCCGCCGAGAGCGGTGACGAGGCTGTCGTGCGACTGCTCCTCGACCGCGGCGCGAACACCGAGGTGGCGGACGAGGAGGGCCGGACGTCGGTGTGGTGGGCCTCTAAGAACGGACGCGAGGCCGTCGTGCGACTGCTGCAAATCCATATTGCTCAACCTTTGATGACTGCCTTGCCCTGACCTCCACCCCACCCCATCCACTACTACCTTCTAAGCCCCGTTTATCCCATCGACTGCGGAACTCCTGCAGTATGTTAGCATGGGGGTTAGCAGCTACCAAGGGGCCAGTCAAGACCTTCTTTCACCAACTAGAGGGCCTTGTCAAGGGTTGGCCATGTGGTATTTTGGGGTTTGGTCTTCCGACCGAACATTATGCCTTTTGGCCCGCTGGCTCAACCGTTGTAAATCCAAGCACTGTCGTTGCGTCGCAGGCCTACTTAGCTAGTACCTTTTGCGTTTAAACATTCCGATTATAATAACTAAAGGTATCAACATCATTAGTGCTATAAATCGCACTCCGACACTTTCTGGAACTCGGAAGGTACTATAACCTCATGCTGGTTGTTTAACGGAATTCAGCACATGTGGGGTGATGCATGAATGGGCACATGGTGTGGTGACTCTTCATTCAGACTGTACGGCTATCAGGCAAAACCTTAGCCCGACACATAAAACTTTGGAGATATGTAGAGCCTAAGTAAGTTAGAACTTTGTGCGACCTGAGTCCAAACCTCCGACCTTGGGCACCATGATCTGCCTAATATCATCCGCCCCCTGCCACTTGCACCAACTGAGAAGAACCACGTCACTTCACGCATCCTGTCTGATGAAGTCTCGTGAGCATGCGCGGCCGTCCAATTAATAGGTGACGGATGAAACTGCTCACAAGAAACGAACCAGTCTGAAAAGCGTACTCTGGTGCGGTCCGAATTCGCGACAGGCTTTGAAGAAGATGCAGGCGGGACGTTTCCGGGTCCGGGCAACCACCTCTGCACGAGCCCCAGACTGTTGCTAAGAGCGTTTGTAAAGTTTTCCCCTTTAGATGGTTATCCTGTAGATAGATTGGGACAGGAATGAAACTGACGAGTATGCTGAAAGTTGCGGTGGATATGATAGGACTAACACCGGACACCAGCATGTCCGCACGGCGGTCCAGTGAGTCGCTGTGGACCACGGTGGGGAGTGAGGGTCAGGCTAGCAGCGAAGCGGCGCATGCCGGATTCCACGATCATCCAAGGATCGCCCCTCTCGCCGATACTCTACCTCTTCTACAACGCGGATCTCTTGGATAGCTGTAACGAAACCGGAAACACGACAGCGACCGGTTTCATCGACGACGTAGCGATCCCTACCGTGGGAGACAGCACCGAAGAAACATGCCAAAAACTCCAAGAAGCGCTTCGGAAAGCCGAGACGTGGGCCTTCACTTATGCGTCCGTCTTCGCGCCCGAAAAGTTCCAGCTTACCCACTTCACAAGAGTGAGAACTAGAATCGACATAGACACAACACTCCACAGCCAGTGGGGAGAAATCAAGCCCAAAATAACCTGTAAATACCTCGGTCTCATCATGGACTCGGCCCTTAAGTGGAAATAATATATCGACGAGACAGAACGTAAGGTTACGAACACTATCACAGTACTTAGCAGTCTAGGCAGTTCTATATGGGGCGTTATGACGAGAGAAATGAGAACGATCTACAAGGGAGTCGTAATACCATAGATGATGTATGCGTGCTCGCTATGGTCCAACAGCGGTTGGGGAGAGATGGGCTACACGAAACGGGCATCAAACAGACTGCAGAGGTTCCAAGCCAGCTTAGTGCCGTGAGCGAAGTGCTGCACTCGCTCACCGAGACAATCGGCAACGCGCCCGGGGACGATCTATCCGCACTTGAATTGCCTTTGCGGCGATGCGACGAGGCGTTCAAAGAGTTTGAGCAAGAGCTCTTGCGATGCTCCTCGCGGTCCGGCGGCGATCGCGCTAGCTTCCGTGGTTGGGCCAAGCTGCAGTATATGGGCGATGGCATCGACGAGTTTACACAGCTTCTCGCAGGCTACATGTCCACTATCAACACAGCCCTCGCTGATGCGCAACTGTGAGTTCCATACTCCGTACCAAATTGAATTACCTGACCCTGTATCTCGAACAGGCACCGATCCGCAACGACCGTCGAGAATCTCGAAAACTATCAAACAATGATCAAAACGACGACCGATGATCTCGAGGCTCGTCTGGAGAACATTGACGCTAAGCTCGCCGCTATAATCGAGCACATTGTAGGCGGAAACGATGCGGACGCACAAGAGCTACACCGGATCCGTGCAGAAAGAGAAAGCACGCAGGAATGTCTTGAAATCTGCGCGCAGTTGTCGAACCATATCAGCAGAGTCCAGCAACAACCTTATGCAGACGATGGCGCTCCTACACACGAGAATTTCTATCCTGAACGAGTTACCGATGAGGGCCTCCAAGATTGCAGGAAACGTTTAGCTCAGACCGTCGCGGATTTAGAAAAACATATGCAACACTTGATTGACCGGCTCATCGCCAAGTCGTCGACGAGGATGAGCTCGGAGCATGACGTGGCGCAGCTCGCTAGACTGCGTGGGGAGTGGACGACTGCTCGTCAGTGTCTCGACATCTGTTCCAAAGCTGAAAGCCACGCGAAGGAGACCGTTAGCATCATTGATAATTACGCGACCGGAGATGATACCGTTCAGTTCTTAATATTGATAACTGGGAAAACGATGTATGGTAAGAACAGAGGTTACGGATCGATGACTCGGTAGGTGGGCGATCACCTTAGCGATGCTTCGCTCTAGCAGATGTTACGCGACATCACCCGAATCAGCATGCAGGCGACTGGATCTGGGAGCGCATCTTCGCACGGCGACGTGTCTCCTACTTCAGATAATCGGCTGGAGCATGAGTCTAGCGCTCACTTTGGGCACCGTCACGGGCGCGGAGTTAAATTGTCGGAAACCACGGTGGATACTGTCACGAAACCAAGATATCCAGCATCCCTGAATA
>JFFI01001073.1:0-29061 GCA_001563125.1 Colletotrichum salicis | reverse complement strand
CTTGTGAAAGTAGGCGCTGCCGTGTGGGTAAATTTACCGGTGACAGGTAAGCGAAATTGAGTCTTCGCACGAACAGGCGTGGAATTTGAATTTTGGAGATGGCTTCCACCACACCAAGCGAGAGAGAGGGGGGAAAAGTCCAACGGTGCTGGTGCCACGGGGGAATCTCACCGGGCCAGTGCCGCTAGAGCGTCCTAGGTGAAAATTTTTCTCGTTCCCCTGGCGTAACGTGGCTGGCCGCAGTTTGGTCCTTGATCGTCCAACACAGGGTTGCAATTGTTGGGATTCCGAGGGTGAATCACACCGTGTCAAGGTGAAAGCCACCGAAACACGAGCCCACCAGCCGACGACGAGCCGAAAGGGCCTGGAAAACTCAAATGCAATTGCTGGTATGGAGATGATTTGGTGATTTGGCGTTGCAATGTCGACGGGATTCCACAAAGGATAAATGGGATTCAAAAAGTGATCGTGTACGACAGTAGTCAACTGTCGCTGATTTTGACCATGCGCCCGACCAGAGGCAAGAAGAGGATCGGCCCCCGAATTACTTTGGGTGAGGCTGGTGCGTGTTATTGAAGTTAACAGTGGTGATGTTGTTTGTGTGGTCGTGGCCGGGTGCTGCCTGCTACTATTGCTCCGTGCGCCCTCGATGAGGCGGTTCGGACGAGCAAGGCAAGGTTGGTCGTTGTAGTAGAGAAGGACGGGGGGTATTGGGCTTGATGAAAGATAAATCCCGGTCGCGACCCTGGAGGATAGATCAGAATTTTTTCGTCCTCTCCTCGAACCCCGGCCGCTACACGTCTGTCTGGTCGACGACGGTGAGGCGCGTTTGATTCGATGCTTCGGTCCTGATGGCAGATGAGATCTGCCGTTGCTCGAATTGAGCAAGTTCGGACCGTGGTGTCTTGTATCCGTATGGGGCGGAACTTGGAAGATGGGAACTCGATAGAAACGGTTGGTGGTTGCACGCCAAGTGCTGCACGACGGGAAGAAGCTAAGAGCTGGGGTTTGGAGTATCGGATCGCTCGCTTGGTAATCCCGCCGCCAGTGAATGCTGGACTAGGTGCTGACTGCTGTCGCGACCGCGATTGATTGCAGTCGAAATTGGGTAGCCTGGTCAGTCGATGGCTCAAGAAGACTTTGGAAGCTCTCTGGGAATGTGCCGGCTGTGTGGTGTAACAGCGTTTCAGCGTTTATGTTTGGATGAGTTGCGTGACAAAGATGAATGATATGTCGCAAGACCACCTCAGGCGGCGCCGTCATTCGCCTGCTAGGTATCAGGTGTGTGTCCTGGGGATGACGAGGTTGCAAACGGACCAACGGAGCGTGGGTATCAGCAACGGAAGGGATGCAGTGAATGGCGAGAGCTAGAAGGAAGGAATAGGAGGAAGGAAGTGTTGAGGAAGTCGCGGCGCATGTGAGAAGGGAAGGAGTCAGAGGGAACGTTCTTGTATCTTAACGAGGCAATCGTGTAGAGCAAGCACGGGATACGGAACAGCAAACAAGAAACATGAGGCAGGAGCAAGTCAGATACAAGTGCACATGAGGAACATTCTGAAGTTGAAGCTGCGTCAACGATCTAACCAAGGTACGAATACCTACTTCATACACATTTGAGCCCTACCCAGGCATTGCATGCATGATGGATCACGTTGGCATGGGAGGGGGAGGGGTACGAGTGGCTTTTGGGGATGACGGGCATCAAAGTGCAACTTTTCTCAGATCCGATGCTGTGATGCCATTTGCTGCTTGTTTCCTCCCACTTCAATCCCCCCGCATCGCTAGTCACCTGGAACTCTGGCTGGATAGTCGGCGCTTGCATGGTAAGAGGGAAAGATAAGCAGAGGCTCAACTTGGGGGGGGGTAGATGGCTGATAGTGAGGTGCACACATTCACACCATCGTGAGATTCACCAGTAAGAGAAGACTTGGAGTGTGATATGGCAGGTGACGGGTGGCATCTATTGCAGCCTGTACGCTCCTCTCTTCGCCAACGTGAAATGTCAAGTGACTGGCGAACAAGCGCCCGTCAAACGTGAGGGTGAGCACCTATAGAATATGGAGTATGACGATTGGGAGGGAACGATGCGTGACGGAGTGACATTGCGGAGGTTCGCATCTTGAGTGGAGGAGTTCGCCCATCACATGCACCCCAAGTCCCCCAACGCGGGGTGACGGGAGAGCGGAACATGCAGAGAGCCCAGTGATGGCCAGAATCGGCAAGGCGGCCGGCCCCATCTTGGTTTTCTAGAACGGAAATCACATTGAGCCAGCCGTCCCTTCCCTGCCCTTCCACGCCTTTCCTACTGAGAGCCAATTGGAAGCAGTCTTCCTGCGCGATTGCTCTTTCCAGGTTTGCTGTGAACCTCACCTGCCTCACCTTCCTCACCTTGACTCCTCTGAAAGGCAGGAACGAAGGGGAGGAAAGAGTCACGTTGCGCACCTTCTCTTATCAACACTCCAAATGTACGTACCTTTTGCGTCTGGTAAACCACCGTCGGGTGCCACCTCAGGATATCAACGTAATTCTCCCGACAAACATCATTAGAAACATCAGCAACATCTTTCAACATCCACTGGTAAAGCTGCATCGTTCCGACTCCCAGCCAGAAGTTCGGGTGGCCGCATCTTCGGACGAGATGGCCTTGGTCCATACGAATATCCGTACGGACTACATGCCCCTGCATTAGAGTGTGCGCCACAGCTGGGACGAACCGAGAGCATCCCCAACTTGAACGTCAATCATGCACTTTATTGGCATGGTAAGTTACAGTCCGTATGCAGCCTTTTTGCCTCCTCCTGTCCATCAACCTTTCTAGCCTCCGTCCTCTTGTCTCTATGCCCGTATTCGTACACTCAATGACTCTTGCTCAGTGTCCATATTCCGCTAGCTATTCAGCTCCGACCGCACGGCACTGCTTGTACGAGACTCCACAACAGACCGGCGCTGACTCGACCTCAACACAAATCGCAGGCCAACCGACGGGACGGAAGACCGCCGGCGGCGACCAGGGACGACGCATGTGGATACTCTCCTTGCTCTGCTCCATCGAATGGGATTCATTCCAGAGCCATTGGCCATGACCTCAGTCAACTCCATCCACTGAGCGGCCCAGAACCGACACTACATCGCCAGTCGCTAGCCCTTGGTTTCCTCTAGCCCGCTAGCCCTCTGGAGTCAAATCCACAACTTTGGGCCTTCCGGATGAACTCGAATACCTTCCCCGTTGCCCGCCGCCCCTCACGCCTCCATCGACTACTACCGACCAAGTTTGCATTTCAGCCAGTCGCACCCCGTTCATTGTAGTGCCCTTCGAATCTTGGGCTTACTTGCCACGGCTTGCCTCCTTTTAGAGACCGTCCGCCACCAGCTCGTCATGGCGTCCTCCCTGCTTGCGACGTGGCCGTCCCAACCTCCAGGCGGCCTCACTTCACCTCGTCCACCGTGACCAATTTTCCCGGTGTGCGGTGAAGGACTGCCGGTGTACGGTGTGCTCGGTCAAATATCTCCCTCACCCCTGGTCGTGGGACGTGCTCCCGACAAGGGGTGAAAGGGGGAGGTGGCTGGTGGAGAGGCCGGCGATGGTTCTGTCTCACCTTGGCTCGCTCCTTACACACCGGCGGACGTACCCAAATTGTGGTCGCTCTCGGGCCTGGTATTTTTGACCGGCATCTACAATTTCGCCCACATTCATTGGTTTCTCACCTTGCATCCTCGTTTGTTTTTATTGATCTTGCTGATCTCAGAGGGCAACGCAATTGGCGGGCAGTAGGCAGTGCACCATGACCCTGGTTAATTGCGGCCCAAGCAGCTGCTCAACCCAAGCATTGGGTGCCAACAATATTTACCGTCGACAAGCTGGATTTTACAGCAAAAGTCCTGACCTCGTGTTCGTCATACCATCCTAGACAAACTATCGGAGGGATTGTCCTAGGATTCTCCTTGGAACATGAGGCTGGTTATCACCAACTCTATCCACACTTACACCTATTGACAGCAGAGGCGTTCACTTGGCTGTCACAAGTTCACAACAAACTCGAACTTCTTTTGTTCACCGAAATAAAAGTCTAGTGGTCCCCTTGGAGAACTGCAAGGGAGAGCAAGGGCGTCTACGACTCTGCGTCTGTCAGCCTTCGGGAGCGAAATGCCCCGATGTGTCCCGTCCTAGTGGCAAGCTCAGCTAATGCAGCCACTGAAGGAAACCTAAACCTCGATCCTACGCGCGCTTTGGTCGAGGACTAGCTAGGGCCGGACAGGCGCTGCGATGCAAGCAATGGAGACGACAGGCGCCCTGGGATCACGACTGCAACGATTTGAACCCCTGGAATGTCCATGTGGTCTTTAACCCGATGCGCTGCGCTGTGTACGGAGTACGGATAGGGCAGCGCATGCCATGAGTCTTTGCATCGACTCGGCTCACCTCACCCTGCGAAACTGCCGCCGCGGTCTCATCGGCCATGGCTTTCGTACGCATATGCACTACCGTTGTTGTGGCTCGGCCTGGCCTACAAGCCCTCGGACGACCTGAGTCGCGTCGTGTCTGTCTTGTCTTGAACCAAATAGCCCCATGTCTCGGCCGATGTCTGTTTTTCTCTTTTCTTCTCGTCAATGCTCATCCGTCGCATCTCTCACCCGTCTCACGGACACGTACCTCGACTCAGTACCTGACTATCCGTACGGAGTACACGTCCGAATGAAAGGGACCATCCGAGAGCAGGCGGCAGAAAAAAGCCAGTTCAACATCAGCATTCCTGGATTTGACTGAGGCTCCCAGCAACATCTTGCTCCAGAGGCAACCGGCATCAAGTCAAACCCTAGTTCGTTCCTCACCGATGGCCACCAGCGCCCCGGCATCGTTAGGACTGACCGAGATCGACTTACACGTTCATTTCGTCAACCGTATCCGTACTTCACCAGCCATAGTACTCCATACAGTCGGTCTTACTGTATGGCTGCCACCAGTCAACGGTAAGACTTCAGAGTCCTTGACTCCATCAGTCCGGTCTCTTGACCGCATATAACCACTGTCTCGGTTTGCTCCATCTATCGACAGGCCACTTGTTTGTGCGAGCCACCGATATAGGAAGATGGGCCTTTTTCTCTCGTCTTGAGAGTATATTGCCAGGCCACAAGCTTCTGCTGTCCTTCTTCCTACACGCCCCTTTCCCCTTCTCCCTGCAGCGCAGGCACATAGCGAGCGAGATAGCGTCACACAGGCTACTGTTCCTAGCGTGCCGGGTGGAGTTGATGGAGGTTGCAACATTTTGAACACCCTGCTCCGGCTCCCCTGCTGCAGTTGCTGTAGTTGGAGACGGTTCCACACCGGTCCAGCGTCTCCCGTCCCCAGCATTGAACGTCTTCTCTGAGTCCTCGACCTTGTCTCTCCTCCACTCTCACCCAGCCGTCTGGCTAGATGCCGCGCGCACGCTCTGGCGCTGGCTTGTGACGACAGGGCTTCAGTGCGTCCTGGATCTCGCTTGCTAGGTTCGCTTCATCCCACCACAAGGAGAAAAAAAATACACTTTTTCTCACTATTATTTTGTTCTAGAAGATCGCACACCTCTTTGGCCCTCCCTTCACCTGCACTTCACGGCGGGCCGCAACACTCGGTCAGTTGGCTCGAGGCCCAGTCTTGACCGTGGCCTTGACTGTCTGTTTGTTTTTTCTCAACCGCGCTATGTATTCGTATAATGGCAGGCGGAAGACTTGATGCTTCCCTGCACGTTGTTAGTGTTGTCGTTGTTGACCCCCGTCGGCTAGTGTCACTGTCGGGTGTGTGCGCGTGTGCCCTGACTCCAAGACTCCCGAGGTGCCATGCGTGCTCATGCGGCAGGTTGCGCCAAATGTTCTGTGTGTGCGTACTGTAATTTGCTTTTTACCCGGCATCGATGTGAAAACTTTTCATCTTTCACCGAGAATAGAGCACGTCTCATTTCACTCCCTGTCTCTCCTCATTCAAGACCACTCTCTCCCATCATGCCAGCCCTACCACCATGTCATAGCACCAGGTGCGGGAATGGGACGGTCGCTGCGGAGTGACTCATAGGAGTGCTCATCAAAGCAGGCCATGATACACCACAAGAGTTGTGCAGAATGTGCGGTCTGCGCGCGCGGTGTGGGAGGAGGAGTGAGAGAGAAGGAAGAGCGAGAGAAGCCCGCTATGGAAAGCCTCAAGTCGTCCGTCCCAACATTCACGACTCCGGCTGCACTGCTGTCCAACAGCCCAAGGCTGTCGGCCATCTGTTGCACCTATCAAACTTTCTCGGAGCCCTTCTTACGGTCATCCAAGGGAGGGCCTTGGTCCTGATTGGGTGTCAATGAACACGTCGCACTGCGAACTTGACAAAATCCCCTCCTCCTCCTCCGGCGCACCAGCTCGTACGGCCAGTCAAGTCGATTGTCGGACAGCCAGGGCCGCTGGGAGGGGGACGCTACTGCACAACGAGGGCCGCATCCGCATCCCTCATCCTGCGGCCGGCAGGGGTCCACCGCATTTTGCATTGTCTTCCCGGCTGCTTCATTCATTCCCGTCATCTTCGACTCTCCGTCTCTCCGGTCACTGGCGTCTGTGGTATTGCTCCCCTAACCCAACACCTCCGACGCATTGCAACCATTTGACGGCCAGCTTCGAATCGCACACACCCACCCCCTCGATATCGAAACACGCATCGAATATCCACTGACGATGCCCTCACTGACGTCTATTCGTCTATATGCCCACCGCCATGCAGTCGGTCCATGTTCATCCATGGTCGATGCTGCCGGGCCATCAAATACACACCACCGCCTTCGTCCACTCCGCCCATTATACAAAGCTCACGCCCTTCTTCGACCAATACCGTTGGGACTGACAGCCATTTTTGGCCAAAAATAGGCAAGGACTCTTGCAACCGCCTTGTTATTCTTCTTTTCCTTCCTTGCTGTTTTCTGTTCCCGGCACTCCGGGCCCAGACCGCAAATGTGACAGGCGCAGCGCGAAAGCCCCTCCTCACCGACTCTTTGCGTCCATGGCAACCGCCCTACCATTACCGCATTCCACCTTACGGACTGGCGGGGCACTTGCATGGCACTGCATGTTGTTGCAGGCGCGAAGGAGGGAAGAGGAGGGGTTTTTGCTGCTTCATGCCCTGTTTTGACTTTTTTCCATCGTTTCTGCTTTCTTTCTGTTGCGCAGTGGTTCAAACGAAGAAAAAAATTGCCCGCTACCCCTGGTTAGGTTGAAGATGCCGCATGCGCCCGATGACCATCGACAGGGTCATGTTAGGGCTCAGTGACGTCGACGATGCGCACACAAGTATCACTGTTGGATTGTACAATTGTACGATTGTCTAGACCAGTGTCAGGTGGTTCCGAGTGAGGCCATCGCCATCACAAGACGGTGTGGCGCATATGGGTTTGCTAATTGTGGTGGTATCTCGGACGTATGATACCTCGACAACACATACACATGATCACTAGGAGGATCAGCTCACACGAGGAGAGAGATATACGAGCACGGAAACCGAGCATGCCATCTTCCTAGGATTCTACTAAGCTGCTGGCTGATCCTGTGATGGATTCGGACTACGATCGCCTCTTACCCCGGGGCTGCGGTATAAGCGACAAGCGAGAAGCGAAGAAGAGCGGGATACAACGTCTTGCTGCTCGTCTTCTGTCTTCGCCATGCAACCAAGTGGGAACACGCATAGTGGGAACTAGAAGAGAATCACGTCTGTTTCGACGATGGACCGCGAGTGCGTAGGAGCGGCACTCGTTGTAGCTCTTCTCAGCTTCTTTCCTCCGCTTCGGTTGGCGGAGTGCATTATCGGCGGCCGATCATGAACGGTAAGCGGCAAGACCGCGACGGATAAAGTTGTCCGTCGATATCCTAGCGAAGAGATGCCCGGCCCCTGCTCTAAAAGGGCCCCTGGTTCGATTTGTAGACCGATAGGAAGGGCGGCCGGCCGGCCGGTCTCCCAGCCGCTGTCTGTTTTCACGATACCCCCCCTTGTCAAGGGTTTTTCGATCGTCTTCACATCCACGTTGTTCGAGATCCGTTGAAGATGCTGAAGATTTCCTTGATTTTCAGTGCGTTTGAGCTGCGAGGGCCTGGCTCCGTAGACCATGAACAACGCATCGACGGACAGGGTTGCGGCAACAAGCGAGCGAAGCCTCAGCACGCCGCACGCCGCACGCGCTTGCTCCTGCGCCTGGGGCCATGGGGGAAAAACTGAGGCATATGTACGGAGTATGCTTCTTGGGGGTAGGGGGCGGCAAGCCAACGGATGGTGTCCTGGACTCCTGGTCCCGTCTGTCGCCCTGCACTGCGCTGCGGTCTGCACGCCTTGCCGTAACGTCACGCAGGTCTGTCTGGCTTTTTGGTCTTGGCTCTTCTTTTTCGACTGACCTTGATGGGCCCCGCTCCATTATCATCCTGGTCGCGCGGCCGGGCGGTGGCACCTCATTCCAAATGGACTTGCTTGCGTTTGCCGGGCAGTAGGCATCGGGCCATGGTCCCCTTGTCCAGACTAAGAGCAGCAGCTTTATGGGCCAGGTCACCCTATCGAGTATCGAGAGAGGAGTACTTCGTACGGAGTATGGTTGACTAGTGTTTCCATGGGAGGTGCTGCGGTGACAGACTTGAGCTGGACCTGTCTGGGGCTTGGGCTAGGTTGGTACCGAGGGGGTGGGAAGAGGGTTCATCGGGGGAGTGTGCATGACGAGGGCTTTCGCAGAGGGTTTCTTTGAATAAGAGGGGCACTTTATTCCACTGGTGAGTTTTGTAATTCGTTGTTGGAGGTTTTGGGCTTCCATCTTCTTGGATTTTGGGGTGCATTTGTCTTTTTGAGAATTCGCGAATCAGTGTAGCGAATTGCTGTGCATCTAGGGAGGGGGTATTTTGGAGGGGTTTTGGATGTCAGGGCTGGTGATGCGTGTGAGTTTACTGGTCCGATGGGATGGAATCTGGTTGGGCCAATGAGGGTTGTTCTATATCATTAGGGACCTGCGATTTGGATATCCATCCGTTGTCTTGGAGATGCTATCCACTGACTTTGGATAGGTAACCTTGGGGATTTTCGGCAACGAGGATATTGTGGCAACACGGTAGAGGAAGTATCATCGAGTCCGAGATGCTCGAGCCTCACGCTTAGCAGCTCGGAGACACGATGACTCCTTCGGGATTGAGGTCATGAAAGCCATGTGACTTTAGCTCGCACTTCTTCATCATCCCGACGCAATCACGAAAAGAGCGCGAGCGAGATGGCGGAGGACGCATCATCGGCACGAAGCCACTCATGGCAGCATTCGTAGCGCAGGTGTGAGCCACAGCCTCGAATTGGCATGTCGTTAAAAAAACACACGCGTACGAAATAAGGTACACCGGCGACTTGAAGGCAAACTAGAAGAAAAGTGCAAAACCCAGGCCGACGCACAGCCGGCCGATGTACCCCAAGCATCCGCACAGAGGGACGGTCAGGGATATGGTGAGGTAAGCGATCCCTGGAAATATGTGGCTTAGCACCGCTTTGTAATCCTTTCCATGTGGCACAGTTTTCCCTCGACTTCCAGGGACCAGCGGTGATGACCAATGAAAAGCTCGGACGACAACAAGAGTTCGCCACTTTGCCCGTCCCCGTCACCGGATCTCCCGCGCGGCGGGTCCCGCCCCCCCCCCCCCGGGGGTTCGGGTTACGCTGAAGAGAGAGACATGGGACAAGGAATGAAAGTCTGTCCGGACTTCAACACCCCCTTCGAGCTACCGTGCAGTGTGTGACTCTTATTTTCTTTGGTGTTCTATACAGAATGACAAATTGGTGATATCCAGCCTCGATACCTGATACCCAACGGAAAGGAGGTACTTGCGATACAATGTATCTTTTGAATGATGGGGAAAAGGACACGCCCCCTCTGAGGGAAGTCACTCAAGTACCTGCTTTTTTGCCCTTTTTTAACTGGGTGAATTTTGGTACCGCGTGGGCTTATGACGCAGCACTTTTTTCTTGCTTACCGCAGCAGAAAGTGCGCTGAGCATGTGAGTGTGCGTGTGTGTGTGTGTGGTGTGAGTGCCCATGTGTGGCGGACTCGGGCTGCACTGCGAAAAAGTTCCAATCCATTTTTTGGGCAGCAACAGTTGAGGAAATCATGCTGCCAATATGCACAATGAGAGAACCGAAGGCCTGCCTGCCCTGCGCGCTGCGCGCTGCACCGCAACCAGGCTGCGTTTTATTTGGAAAAATGCATGCTGATGCAGGGTAAATCGACAACGCATTTCATTGGAAAATCGTGCCAGGCTTTTTTTCTGCCTTCTTCCTTTCCTTGTTTTTCTTTTCTGAGTCCGAGGGTCGAGGTAAGGTACGTGAGGTTTTCCGTTGGGCGGCAGGGGGTGACCGGGGGATCAGGGGGCTAGATCGATCCATCTCCGGTATCCATCTACTGACGAATGTCGGAATCTGTAGATTTCGATTTCGACATTTCAGGCAATGGCATGGCCCCCTGGCGTGAGGTAAGGTACTGTGTGTTGGCTGCATTCTTTTACGTGCTTTTTGGTTCTTTTTTTGCTAGTCGTTTCCTCTTCTTGGGTGACATGACATTCTTTTGTTGGCCTCACGGCCTTGGTGGTATCTCACATGCAATCGTCGCCGCCATACGCCGTCGGAGCTGACCCTGGCACTGGCGCCGGGCGTATTATCTGCGACTTACCTCACCTTTAAACGCCCTCAATCTCCGAGGCGTGTGCGTGCTGGCGACGGTGTGTGGTCGACATACCACCACCACGACGGCCACACCCGAAACTTGGGTGTATGATTTGCTGGCGCTTTCGCGCACACCTGTGACTCACACCTGAGGTTTTTTTTTTTCTTTTTTTCTCCGAGTCCCCCGTTCACCACTCTCTTGCTCCCTAATTCTCGCACTCACTGGCCTTCCCCAAAGCCTGCGCAGCCGTAGCAGCCTCCTGAGAGGTCATTTTTGGGAATAGGAGGAGGCTGTGCAAGTTTAGGGAAAAGGGTGGTTTATGATTAGTTATAATTATGTCCGGGAGTTGGAGGTGGTTGGGGCAGGTGTCTGGGTGTAAACTAGATATCGCCACTCTTTTTGGTGATTCGGGGTGAAGATGTTGCTTTGGGGGCCAGGCACCTGGGGACGATGACGACGATGATTCCGTTGCCTTGGGATTGTGGATGGGAGACTTGGGAGGTTGCGAGCGAATCGTTTCGGTGAAGCTTTCTTCTTTGGGGATGTGGGTTGGTCCCCTGGGTTTGTGTAGGCAGCAGTTGTGAGTATTCACGAATCGTAATTGATATTGCGAGTAAAGTTTCTTGTTTGGTCGATTGGAATTTAGGCTATTTGTCTACCAGATCAAGATGTCTATCGCCGTGATGCTGTGGTTGTAATTGGGAGACGTTGATACCATCAATACGTGACTCGTATCTTTAGCTTCACGTGCCATACGTTCTCAGTGGTCCTCGAGAAAGTCGTGACCAATACAGCGCGACTCGCTGTGATAGATACCTCGTAAACGAGACCCTGCTTATATTTCACAATACGTTCACTTAGTCTATGGATGTGTGTTATGGCATGTCTAGCAATCACAAAAGGTAATTGCACCCCCCTCTACATCATCCAGATGTCACATCCATGGGGCACAATTATGAGAAAGTCCCTAATGGCGCATGAGAACTTCCAAAACCCGAGAACCGTAAACAGTGTAAACGCACTGGGTAGTTGTGAATCTCCAACTTTGAGCATTTGATAGGTTCAGTTTACGAGTTAGATTTCCCTTGTCTATCCGGTAGCTGGTGAAACGTAACGCGGGCGCTTTGAGGCTCAACAAGATACTACCGGATGAGTTACCGTCACAAGTCTGAGGCAGATGACTCCTCGTTTCTCAGGACGCACATCGAGTGAGGCCTCCGACATCCGGGGCCAAGTTGGGATTCGAGGGTTTCTTCGGTTAAGCATGTGATCAAGGTTGAGTCCCATCGCAGTGGCTTATTATGAATGATGATACGGTGCAATCAAAGATCTCGTAGATGCTGTGGGGTGAGTCATAGTGATGCTTGAGTCTAGGAGGCTGTGTCAATTCATCTATCAAGTACTCGTTTTAGCGTGATAGAACTGGGAATGCCTCTATATCCTAGAGTCAAGTAGGTATCTCAACGTAAATCTCGTGATTCATGAATTATCTAGATTCCGTATACCCAGCGACGAGGCTCATTCACTGGATGTGTTGACAAGAGTAAAGAGTCAGTGAGTCACAGGTCATCAACGCATTTATTTGTCTGTGTCCATGAGGAATCTATGAGTGCCACTTACATCGCCGTAACCTTACAAGTCACAGGCTGTTTGTAGGTAGTTGCTCTTCTGTCTGCCCCATTTCCTTCAAGTCGATTGTCGTGCAGGCTTTGGAGTTCCCACTTGACATTGATGCCCATCGAGATCTGGACGATAGGCATAGTGAGGTGCTCTCAGTGAAGTCTCGCTAGCTATTCCAACTCCCTTCATTAACGGAAAAAAAAAGATTTTCCACTTTCTGGTATGCCGTTGTTGTTACAAACAGACTGAGGCAGGTCACAGCCGGTGGACCATATGTCAGATACCACTATGATCCTTCCAAGACATAGCCCCCACTGCTGGAGACGAGAAGATAGGATGTCCGCTTGGGTCTTTTTGACTATGGTTGAGAATCTGGGTCACACCTACCTTATATCGGGAAGGTTTCTTCTAAGAGAACCACAGCTTCCTGACGCCTTCCGGATCCAACCTCTCTGGGCCTCTCAGGATTGAGCCCCTCTCATAGAGATTGACACTCATCTCTAACAGAAAACTCGATTGCAAATTCCTAGCAACATAGATAACTGAGGAATAACCGTAGACATGAAACTTTCCGCTCTATTAGGCTTTTGTTTCTCAAGGGAGCCAGGGACTCCAAGCAGTATGTCAAGCAAAAGCCAACAGTGGGCATATATGACGGCGTTGATGACAAGGGAATTGAGTGAGTCAAAGTCTTTGAAGACTGAAAAGAAACGTCATAACTAGACAGAGACGGATAAAAGAGGATCTGCATTACTCGATATCTCGAAAGCTTCACAGGTCCATTCATGGTTCACAAAACGAGAAGGCCATAGGTACCGCAGCAAAAAGCGCCAGCAATGCGAACGCCAATGGCCCCCCTCCCCCCCCTCCTCCCTCTTCTCTTTCTATTGGCAAGCAAGGATTCACTTTCTCTCACATGGTTTGCTAGATAAACCATGGATAAGGGCCTGCTCAATTCCAAAATAACAAAAAAAATGAGTCCCAGCCCAAAGAAAATCCATTACAACAGCAAAAGATTGCGTCGAGGGGGAATCGAACCCCCGGCTCCCCGACGCTGCTGGATGGCAACGGAGAATTTTACCACTAAACCATCGACGCTGAAGAAGCTGATGAGCTGTGATGACTTCAGCTGCGAGATTGTGCCTTTGGTAGGGATGTGGTGCGCTTGGGTGGGTTGTGGTTAGATTCGGGAGGGTTTCTGGACCCTGATGTGTGTGGAGCATGCGCCGGTGAACAGGGGTTGGGACGACTCAAGTTGCTCCTGCAGGCGATCCTTCTTGACACCCCGCCTGCTGTGTCTCTCAGAATTAGAATGTCTAAGTCTAAGGCTTGATTGTAAAAGGTGAAGACAAGATTCAGGTCTGTGAAGTTGTACAGGATTTGGGACCGCACTATGCCTTCGCGATCTGCCGTTGGCTGGTTCCACTTTTGCCGCGTCTTTCGGCTCTGGGTCCGCGTCTTCGTCGTAGGTTGTTGAAATTGTCACCTCGATGACGGAGTAAAGGCCTTGATATTACTGGAGAGGCATATGGAAACCTGAAACTGAGAGTTTCTCCAACCGTGTTGGTCAAATCATTCATCTTGTTATGACTGGAGGCATCTTGCAGCCTCCCGCTACGGCCCACTTCAAATAGGAGACACGCTGGAAAGCGTTTGTCTCCGTGTCTGACTGTCTCTGAACAAAATTTGTGTTTGAATTTTGCAAGTATTTTGAGCACTCGATCAGCAGCAGGCCGCGTATTACTCCCGACATGTACGACTGCACCATTCATCTTTAATGGATGTCGCTTATTTGCCTGATCCGCCGGGAGCCTTATTCAACATGTACTACCCCTTACTTGCTCTCACCGAACCCTCGTTGCACTGATTCAAGACGGCTCTGCTCGGTATCGAACCACTCTCGGCCTCAGTGTCTCACCCGAGAGAATGATTGGTTGTGAATATCTGTGTATGTCACTGGTGATCATCTGTGTTTTGAACATGTCAAAGTGTGGACTATGCGACTCGCCGCCCGATACAAGACATTCCGCAATGACAGCCTTTTGAGAGATTTATGATATATAAGACGATGCAAAGATATTGCCTTCTCATGGTCATGGTATTTGCACACCACTCGCTTCGGACCTCCGTTTACAAAGTGCAAGCCTTCCAAATCTTACTCGTTTTCACCATACAACCTACTTGCCAGCCATGTCGACTTATGTATACAAAGCACTCCCGAACCCAAGAAAGTACATGAGGTTGCTGAAACTTTTGCCAAACTCCGCCACCGAACCGGACACTCTTCGCGCTGAGGTGATTCTCTGTCTGCGTGAAGAAGCACCATCATACGAACCGTTGTCATATACCTAGGGCCAGGAAGAAGCATCATGCTCAATCTGGCTCAAAGATCCCGGAAATTCTTCATGGAGCCTATTCCCGATACGACCGAACCTCGAGTCGTGTCTCAAGACGCCCGCACCTTGTGGGTTGATGCAATCTGCATCAACCAAATGGATAATGTCGAAAAGGGTCATCAAGTTGGAACCATGGATTTAGTGTACAGATCGCAAGACCTCGTTGTATGGTTGGGCGAGTCCTCGGAGAAGAGCAGTATCGCGCTGGACCTTATTCAACTGTTTGAAGCTGCCCTAGATGCAGATACGCTATTCGGCAAAAACAACAAGGCGTGGGACACTTTGCTGAGAAGTCAGACCGACGAAACATGGGCAGCATTTATGGACCTGATTAAAAGACCCTGGTTTACCCGGCGCTGGGTTGTTCGAGAAGTTGTATTGTCTGCCCATAAACACACTCGCTTGGGTAGACGAGAATTCTGTTTCAAAGCTCTCGTTTACATCTGTGGGATGCTTAAAGAATGCCCCTACCATTTACGCAAAGTATTGCGCGAGGTTATCGAATGCCGAATACCTCATGGGGATATGATTGGCATCCACAGCTACCCGGCGCCGCTCGTAGACCCCATTCAGACTGTTCTGCGAGTTTGGCGAAGCTATAAGGCTGTTAGAGGAGGAGATAAATCATCTCTGACGTTGGAGAGACTATTGGACAACTTTTCAGCCTTCGATTCCTTCGATGCTCGAGACGGCATTTAAGCCTTCTTATCTATGGCAAGCGACATCAACACCGAGGAATGGATTCCGGACTATTCAGATCAAGCTACAATTACCGAACTATACGCAAAGGCTACCTCGCATATCATGCGAAAGGCTCACAATGTAGACATCATCTGCAGACGCTAACAGGACACCGAGTTCTCCTTCTCTATTAACCATCTTTCGACCTGGATTCCATGGTATGGTCTCCAAACCATCATCTTCGAACCCGATCATTCACACCAGCTCCACGGATATAACACGAGATCCTTGACAACATTTGGACAACCTCTGTCCATGGTGAGGATCGGCCAAGCAGGCTATTATCCAGAAGTTTCCTCAGATGGCAATAGTTCATCCTGTAAAGACCGAATTTGCGACGGGTGCGACAGATACATGTATGTACATGGCACCGGTTACAGATGCGATAACTGCGAGGATTTCGACTTTGGCTACAAATGCATTGGCACGGCGTCAATTGACCATAACCCGACTCACCTGTTCAAGATAAATAACAACGCGGTTTACTTCGCCTCTGGGTACTCCAATTATGTCCTGGAGGGAGACCCTCTTCGATGTGGTTGCTCAAGCTCCTACAATTGCCTGCGGTTCCCTTTCGGAGGCTTCTTTGTTGACACAATCGAAAGTATTGGGCCGGGAGGCACTGTTTGGCGCTATTTCGGCAACTCCGAAGCCAGCATGCCCTTTGCTCAATGGAAGCGATTGCAAGGAGTTATTGAATTTGGTCTCGACAAAGAAGGGAATTTCAATACCGTGTTTCTCAGGACTACGGTAGGCAACAGGCTCTTATCGAAAAGAGGAGTCACATACTTGCCTGATGAGTATCTGAAGATACTACACAGACGATTTAACGAGGGCCAGATGCCGTTTGAAGAACCTGAACTCCTGTCATCGGTGGAGGTGATGCTGTCTAACGATCGGAAACTGGCCACTTCAACGAAGTCTTTCGGATTTGTGCCATCGAATACGAAAGTGGGAGATCGAATTGCTATCTTGATCGGGTGTTCAGTGCCGGTTGTGTTGAGGGATGTAGGAAACCTCCACGGAATGCGCGTGTGGCAGCTGGTCGGGGAGTGCTACATTGATGGTATTATGGAAGGGGAATTCATAGATTTCGCAGACGAGAGGAAGCTTGAACCAGAGGAAATTGTTCTTGTGTAGGGGGAGTACGGTCTAGGCTGAATATGACATGCTCGAAACTTTGTTGTCAAGGATCCCTCAACTAGCTCTTAACCTTGACGGTAAGATGTTACAAACTTACTGACGATGTTGTCAAGATTCTCGTGGTGTCAACCATAGGTAGCGTGAGCGATTTCTCCGACAAATAAAGAATATTGATGGATGAAGCCCTCGCTTACTAGTCAGCAAAGCCTTCGGACAAGCACATCGCTGGATGGCTTGTACCGAGTTAATCAACCAAGACACTGGGCACCTGCAGAATCAGCGCCTCTTCTTAGCTCACCCCAGACCTAAATATTGCATCAGATGGCCCAATCCACACGTGACTACTTGGGCAAGAAGAAGCAGCTCCCAAGCATTGTGTCAGTCACAATTGTTGACCCCTCCCTATCGTCTAAAGCTAACTGGTCCGACGTGTAGTTGGCCTGGTCCCCGCTGAACAAGGTGTGGTGGAAGTGAGGTGGAACCATCATGGGGCGCCCAATCGGAGGCGAACTGGCAGGGTAGTTTCAGGCTTGGCCGTCCCAAACAATGCAAAATTCCATTGCTAGTGATGCCCTGCGATGCTGTAAGCCCCTTGTCTCGGTGATACTTCTCGAAGTCGAAGGTGAGGCCGAAGGCTGGCAGAGTGCAGAACGCCCGGCCTTGGTAGACGATTCAGAGCTGATGCCTCGCTTACGACTTGTCTGCCGAAGGAATCGTCTGGTCGGTAAGAAGAATCGACTCTAGCTCGTTGCTGGATTGGTCCAAATGTACTGGAACATTTGTAGAGCATTATGATTTGTATTCATTATGTGATTCTCAATAGACCTGCAAGGCAAGGCGTGGAGCCAAAATACGTGCATCACGGCTCGTGAGTGGCGGTAAACTCATTCGACTTGAACGATTTCCGTCGCAAACACGGAAAGTATCGGCCGAGGACTCATCTAGTTGAATGGGGAATTCAGGTATGCGTGACGCTCCTGTTCGGGTGACGGTTCGATGCTGGTTGATCAGTACGGATAGGGGAGGTGAACGAGGTGGTGTTACCGGTTTGGCGTGGCGTGTTCGATGGGCCTAAGTCAGCAGGTCGGGTGCTACCTGGGACGGCCTGCGGGTGTGCTAGACGGTGATCCAGGTGCGGGGGAATCAGCCTCTCGTACCCTGACGACGTGGCTGGCGTGCCCAGACAACGACACCTCCTGGAGAAGGCTCAATCAGCAGCCCTCCAAGACCGAGTAGGCGGTGCAGCCTCTCGATTCAAGAAGGTCGCAAGGGTCCAGAGGGCCGATTGAATATGTCGGACTGAAGCTAAGAGATAGGCGAAGTGTTCGCCATGGACTTCTGACAGGAGCTGCGGACCCAAGTCTGCGAACAAGGTCCACAAGTCATCGGTACGTGGTGGTGATTTTGGACGGTTATGCGGTGTCATGGTCGGTCCAGCCCCTGGGCCTTGGTGCTGTCTGGTGCTCTTGGTTCGACCTGGAGTAGATTCTTGGGGCCGTGCCTTTGGCAGGTGGAAAGGCCGGTGGAAGGCGTCCAACAGGACGGCGTTGGGGGCTTATCTGGCCGTGGTGAGGATGCCAACACCGATATTATAACTTGGCGGGTGCTTGGTACCAGTGGTGAACTGTCGATAAAAGCTGCCAAAAATCGCCAACAGGTTGGCGATGGTTGGCATTTCTCGGCTGGCGAGTGAAATGGCGCATATTTGTGGATTGTGCAGCGTTTGTCTCTGGGCGGCCGGGGGAAACGTGAGGGCAGATGGTGGTGCTTTGGCGCTATTTGGGGGCAGCCGTGGGAGTCTCGGGCAAGTATCGGTCGTGTACCCGCTCGGAAGGGTTGTTCGTTCATTTCAATTTGCGAATACGTAATCGCGTGTGTGATTCTGTGTTGCCATCTTCAACGCTGACTGGCCTGAAGGTGATGTTCTTGATTCGGCCAAGGGCTCGGCAGGCGTACCAAGTCTGCAACCGCAAATGAGAGAGAGGTACGCTAAGTAGAGAAGCCGGTAGGACGAGAATGGCAGTTCATCAGGGGCCTTGCGTAACCAGCGGTTGATGTGGCCATCGCTCTTTGCTTCGTCGTTTTGACAGTCTTGTTGTGGCGTGCGCGTGCCTAGATACAGAGCATGGAATAAGGTGAGTTATTGACGATGAAATGCCATTGTCGGTCACGGGTGGTGGCATAGGCGGCGGGTGGGCGCAAGTACGGCCGGCAGTTGCTTGGCGGGAGACGCGCTTGTCAGACGGGAGTCATGCCGGGAGGGAAGATGATGGCTGCATTCGTCCTGGCCGGATTTTGTGAGGCATGAGAGAGGCGCAGTTGATAGGAAATATTGTCTTCGTAGACCACGCGTGCCTCTCAATTATTCCAATCGTAGGTAGTCATGAGTAGGAGACAGGTGTGTCTGAGTCCTTCGCACCTTCCCTTCTCTCCCGCTCCTTCCAGGCCACCTTCACCCGCCGGTTCCTCCTTCCTCCATCTCTCCCGGCTGCCTTACCTAAGCACGTGCTGAGGTACACTGTACTTCCGAGGTCACACATCCTCTCCGCCAAGATCGACGCCCCCCGCCGCCCCTAGAAGGCGCGGAACGACCTTAGAGACCTTCCATGCAGCTGCCCGGGCGGGCTCCGCTGATAATGGCAGCTACGACTTCGGTACGCAAAGGTACCTCTCATGATGCTTCCTTTCCTTCCCACCAACACCCGACACCATGTCAATCCAACATGCTCGACGCGTCGTATTCCTCTCTTCTCTTCCACTCCAACTTCCCACGCCCACGCCCACCCACCATCCCATGATCGTTCTATTCGCCCTCTCTCGAGCCCAGCTTGCCAGCACCCAAGACTCTAATCGACGAGTCGGCAACTTGTCAATCATAAGCTTCCCTGAAGCTCGACTTCCACCTTCTCTTCTCGTCTAGCACCCCGTCTGCTTCACTCCACTTCCCCGAGACTTGGCCTTCCTCTGGCCCTTGGCATACACCCATCTTTCTCTTTCGGGACTGTCCATCCCTCCTCTGAGGCCTATTACTCGTCGATTAACGCCCTCAACTTGCTTCTGCGTTGCCCTGATTCCGCCCGCATGCCTTCGCCGCAGATAGCCATGTCCAAAAGTAGCTTCTCGGCGCGACAAGGCGACGCCGAAGGGGATGTGAGGGTAGGGACAGCATGTTGATGTAGGATGGGCGACAAGGTTGAGGTGGTATTCTTCTCTGAGCGATTGACCGTGTCTTCTTTTTAACTCACCGCGTCCCCGCCCTCGACCGCGATCGACTTTCTCCTCTCCTCGTACTTCACCACAATCTACTACTTCAGGCCTGCCTGATACCCTCCCTTGTACTTGGTGCCCCTGGGCCTCCGATCCCATAATTCGATCAACATCAGCCATTTGTTTCTCGAAGGGCTTCGATCACATCTCCGTCATTTTCTGTGAGTGAACTGCATCGGGAAAAACCTTACAGTGCCATCGACACCCCAAAATGGCGACCGAAAAGGACGTCCATGATGGTGTCTCGACGCCCGAGACTACCCAAGTCCAACCCGAAAGTCGTGCCGAGGGCCATGCAGTCCCGGGCAAGCCTGGAAACGCCATTGGCGAGGGCCATCTCAGTCACGGAGGTGCGGTGCGCGATGAGGACTTCTACACTCGCAATGGGCTCAACTTTGAGTCCTTCAAGCGCCGAGACTATGGACACGGCATTGTCGAGCTCGATCGTACCATGAAGACTCGTCACTTGCACATGATCGCAATTGGTATGGAATTAAGACGCTGTCCCCATGTGTACCTTTGCTAACGTTGTCATCCGCTCAGGTGGCTCCATTGGTGCTGGTTTCTTCGTCGGGTCCGGAGGTGCTCTGGCTACCGGTGTTTGTTCTGCCATCAGCCTCCAAGTACTCGACTATCGTGCTGACCGAACTTAGGGCCCCGGCTCAATTCTTCTCGACTTCTCGATTATTGGTATCATGATGTTCAACGTCGTCTACGCACTTGGTGAACTCGCTGTCATGTACCCTGTCTCCGGTGGCTTCTACGTATACTCGACTCGCTTTATCGACCCTTCTTGGGGCTTCGCAATGGGATGGAACTACGTCTTCCAGGTAAGCCCTTTTACTTTTCAACCTACATGAGCCTCCTTCTGGTATCCCGACGTATCTGACTTATGAATCACAGTGGGCCATTGTCTTACCTCTCGAATTGACGGTATGTGGTCTCACGATCAACTATTGGGAAGGGGCCAGAAATATCAGTCTCGCTGTTTGGATTACCATCTTCTGGGCTGCAATTACCTTTATCAACGTCTTTGGAACTTTGGGATACGCCGAGGAAGAATTTTGGTCATCCCTTCTCAAGCTTTCGGCCATCGGTAAGCTCCCATTTTCAGTGGCATTTCAAAGTGCTTACACCTTCTGTAGTCATTTTCATGATTGTGGCTCTGGTCCTCGTGTGCGGCGGTGGTCCTGCTGGTGGTCGTTATGATGAGTACTGGGGTGCGCGATACTGGTATGACCCTGGCGCATTCAAGAACGGATTCAAAGGCTTCTGCGCGGTCTTTGTCACTGCTGCATTCTCTTTTGCCGGTACCGAGCTCGTGGGCTTGGCCGCTGCCGAATCCAGCAATCCCTTGAAGTCCTTGCCAGGTGCCATCAAGCAGGTTTTCTGGCGTATCACCCTATTCTATATCCTCGGCCTCTTCTTTGTTGGCCTCCTCATCAGCTCCAACGACGAGAACATTCTTGGTGCCGACAACCCTTACGCCGACGGTACATCGCCGTTTGTATTGGCCGCCAAGTACGCTGGCTTGAACGGTTACGATCACTTTATGAATTCCATCATCTTGGTGTCAGTCCTCTCTTTGGGAGTTTCGTGCGTCTATGGCGGCTCCCGTACTCTGACGGCTCTTGCGCAACAGGGCTATGCCCCCAAGATCTTTACCTACGTTGATAAGTCTGGCCGCCCTCTGCCCTCTGTTGCTGTCCACCTTGTCTGCGGCGCCCTTGCCTATATCAACTTGGACGCAAGTGGCGAGACGGTCTTCAACTGGCTCCTCGCCATGTCAGCACTGGCTGCTCTGTTCACTTGGGGATCCATCTGCTTGGCTCACATTCGATTCCGCAAGGCTTGGGCTTACCATGGACACACTGTCGATGAGATTCCTTTCAAGGCAGCATTTGGTGTCGCCGGGTCCTGGGTCGGATTGATTCTATGCATCCTTGTACTCATTGCCCAGGTAAGCTTTATCTTTCCCCAACATCGCATGCCGAACTCTTTTGTACCTTGACTGACTTCCAACGCAGTTCTTCGTTGCAATCGCACCCGCCGGGCAGGGCAGCGAGCTCAATGATGCCGCTGGATTCTTTGAGGCCATGGTTACTGTTCCTGTTATCATTGTCTTCTGGATCATTGGCTTCGCCTGGAAGCGCACTGGCTGGCTCCGCACCCACCAGATGGACGTTGATACAGGACGTCGCGAACTCGACTGGGAGGAGATGAACCGCTACAAGGCCGAGGTTGCTTCTTGGCCTACGTGGAAGCGAATGTACAACAGGTTCTTCTAGACCTGTGCTAGCGCCACAACACCCAAAGACACACCTGTGTTGTTTCTTAGCAGCAAAGAAAGCACCATCTCACAGCTACATACACAATGGGCAATCTGGGCGAAGTTTAGTCTCAGTGTTTTGTACTTAGATACCACTCGCAGCCTATGGCTCTTACCAATCTGACTTTTCATTAAACTGAAGGTCGATTACTCCCATCTCTTGTGCAGACTTTCCATCTGACCATCATCCTCAGCTTGTATCTTTGAACTTCTTGTGTAACCTAACCTGACGTGCCATGGGCTAGAAAGCACGAACCGGGAACATGGTTGTCAACTGTGAGGAAGTCTGGTCGCTATTAGTCTTGCTGTTGCAGACGATGATTCTCACTTCTGAGAGCATAGCCTGTCGAGAGTTCAGGCTTCTGGATGGATACTAGACCGCGATAAAACTGCAGGGGTAGTGAACGTAGTCTGACTGTCAGGAAGCCTCTGGGGCTCGAAACCCTATGCGATATGTATGTGAGCTAGCTGGAAGGGTGTGTATATGGTACGTTGGAAGTACATAGCTAATAGTACGGAGTACCTAGGGTAGTGTTGCATGCAATCTTGGCTCGTATGCGAGGGAAGTTGTCTAGAATGTTTCAACTTCCCGCTGTTTTGGGTTCGAGGTAGCTACGAGCATCCTGCAGGCAATGCAGCGAACGACAAGCTCGGTGATCTGGGCGCCATGCCTGAGCAGCTTGTCGATGCTAAGGACTTAAGAGACTACCCAAGACTACTAGTAAGCTTGGCCTGACTCGAAACTGGTGGGCTATTGGATTCGATTCGCTTTTATTTCTTGTTGAAGCTAGCTGTAGGTGTGCTGATAGTTGGGTTCTCGTAGCAAATTAGCCCATTCATAGTGAATCGATAATATATATGTGCTACAGATCATTGGTATACAAAAAGGTCATCTAAGTGAAAAGTTGACCTACGGCCTGTAGCTCATCTGGGGGTTTTTTTTTTTCGGCAATACCTAAGAAGTCACCAGAAGAAACGAAAATCGAGGCTTTCCCACAACGACCGTCATGATCAGATCAAGGTTCGCTTTCACTCCAATCGTCCGCATGCAGTAAATAAGTCGGCGAGGGTCTAAGATTTTACTTTTTGAACTAAGACGTGTCCCATACGATAAGGCAGAAAAAGCCCAGTACGCGTTCCGCGTCTCGGCTCCGGTCAAAAATGAGCCCTCGGGGATCTATCGTGATCTATCCCTTCAAGTGCGAGATAACGTCAAAATGTATATCTCCACATTTCTCCAACTACCCAAACTTTTGTTTTGAGGATTAGACCGGAATAACGTACAATTGGACATGACCCCAAAAAGAATGCGTATCTCTTTGTACTGACGTTATCTCGCACTCGACGGGATACGTCGCCGCGTTAAAGCACTCGACTCTAGAATTTAAATGTAATGATGATTAGAATTATGGTTCAAATTGCTTCTTTCATAATCTCAAGGAAGTGGACTTTCCATATCAATCACATTTGGGAGGTGACCCGCCCTGCCATTAACAGGGATCTGAAGGTCCAAGGCGAGGAGGAGCAGTGGGAAGAGGGCCATTTGCAAGGCTTCCTACGCTGGCACTATCTTGACGATGCTGCTAATGCTCTGCTTGGAATTGAGCGAGAGCCCAGCTCCCAGTGATAGCTTGGGTCTCTTGGTATTGCCGTATGGAAACTTACTTTACATGACCTGAGAGTTTTCATAGTGATAGCAGCGAAGCGTAACGAAATTTGGTTCAGTGTCTATGAAAGGTGTTGGTATTTCGTGGGATGTAATGCGCGTCTTGCACGGTCTTGGTGATCCCGTAACCTCACGAACTACCACGATGGCCTCATTCTCTCGGGCTCTCTAGGAAGACCACAGACGTCATACGTACCTTTGCACCGAAGGTAAGTAGATAAAACATATGAAGTCTCTGTCATACTGTCGCTTCTTGTTGTACTCCCAGAATTAGGCATTCCTTTATCATATATGCTATTAGCTTGGACTCGGGTATGTGGCCTTGTTTTGTTGGAGACCTTTATGAGACTGCAGAAGACAGGAAAAGGCATATCGAGACGGATGTAAATTATTGAGATCACTGTCAATCTGAGTTGAAGGGATGGGTAGTAGCTGCCAAAAGGAAAGTTGAGAGGGAAGAAAAGAAAAGAGTTCATCATACCTAGGGACTAGAGCAAAAGATTAAGCGATTGTTCGGCTCGGCTCTGGAAGAACGGGTTCCACTGGCGCCCCCTAAGCCTTTCGGCCACGGTTCCCACATCACTTTGCGACAGGAGCATAGGAGGAGAGACCTAAGTGTCTCCTCCCATAGAAATAGAGGGGGGCAATCATTTCATCGCCGCCTCACCCGTCTTTGCCAACAGTCTCTTGCAGACTTGCGGCTACCACACCGGTTTCAGGAGGTTGTTTGCACGTGAGACACAACGATTGATAAGTTTGACTGGACGCATCGTGTCGATACCAGCAGATTTGCAATGACACGATTTTACATAAAAGACATCTAATAATTTAACGACAATTTCTTCCAATCTAAATTACTAAAAGGCTGCTGAGTGTCTTGAACACTAGTCCCATCTACTTCAGAGTGGAGAGTTCAGAGCCATAAAAGAAGCAAATCAACATTCCAACGAATCCAAGTCAAGCTCCTCCTTCCTCCTACGAATCAACAGCGTCGCCGAAGGATCAGGCAACAGAACCATACCATGCGGCATCGTCTGCGGCTTGAACCCATCAGGGAACTTCCAATCATACTTGAGCAGCAAATGCGCCAGCGCAATCTTGATCTCGTTGGCGGCGAAGAAGCGTCCCGGGCAACTGTGCTGTCCGTGGCCGAAGCCGGGGTGCTTGGCGCTGGTGCTGACGAGGTGCGCGTTCTTCTCCTCGTCGGTGCCGCGCATGTTGAGGAAGCGGTAACCGTCGTAGGTGGCCGGGTTTTCGTAGTAGTTTGCGTCCCACATGTGGGCGTTTGTGGCGATGATCCTTTGGCCCTTGCGGAGGACGAAGCCGTTGGAGAGGGTGATGTCCTTCTTGACGAGGCGGCGCCAGGTACCTGGTAGAAGACACACGTTAGAGGGGGTTTGGTCACCAACTAGGTGTGGGGAAAGGGGGAAATTACAGAGAAGGACGGGCTTCATGCGCTGGGACTCCTTGATGACGCTGTCCATGAGCTTGAGGTTGTAGAGCGCCGTCTTCTTCAATCCCTCGGCGCCGAGCACGCGAACAAGCTCGTCACGAAGAGGCTGGACCAGCTCAGGGTGCTCCGCCAGATCAATCATGGTCTGCGTAAGTAAATCGGTCGTGGTGTGGATCGCGACGAGCGACAAGGAGATCTGCGTCGTGGCCGGGTCACACTTCTCGGAAGACTCCTTCTCGAACCACTCAATGGCATCGTCAAAGACATCCTTGGTCTCGCCGCGCGCCAGGGCTTCGGCCTTGATGCGGTCGCGGCGCTGGATGTGCGGCTTGAGGGTTGTGCGGGCTTCGGCGAGGAGGGAGCGGACGCGCCAGCAGGCGGGGAGGAACCAGTGAACATAAGGTCGGGACCAGCGCGGCCACTGGCCGACTTCGTAACCTACGGCAAAGGCGGTGGCGGTGTAGTCTGAGGAGACGCGGACCCAATCTTCGTTGCGGCAGAGTTCCTCGCCCGCAAACACTCGAGTAGACAGGCGTGAAACGATGCGCATGATGTCTTGCTGGGGGCTGATTTTGTGCCATTCTGCGTACGGATAAGAAGGTTACTGACGGCTTGAGGGTTATGATGCCGGGGTAGGAAGTTTCGAGTATTGAACTCACCAGTCGAGTCAGAGAGGACATGGCGGAGGACGAGCGTTGATTCTTCGGATAGGGGCTTCGTAAGTTTTGCTGTTCGAACAAAAGATTAGCACAGCCCTTTGAGCATTACATCTCATTGCGGGACGGTTGAAAACTTACTCAAAGCCTTGGTCAAATACTTTGTAACGACCGTTGAAATCGAATGACCACCATCGAAGGGCTCGAAGCCTGGAATATAGCTGTGGGAGTCCTTTCAAAAAAGAAAAAAAAAGTCAACACTCTGAGAACCACCGAATATACAAAGACATTCGCCTCACATCTCTAGCCGGCTCCTCAAACGTAAGGTTGGGGTTACTGCGAAGTTCCTGGATGAAAGCCGGGGGCAAGACCAAGACATTGCCCCATTCCGTCATGAGTCTGAACGGGTTCTCGCCAAACTTGGCTCTGCCCTTAAGCATGAGCTCCTTACTTGTCTGGTAGAACTCGAGCATGCGACGCGAGTTGGAAAACTCAAACGGCTTGAGGGGGTTGATCTCGGGTAACTTGGCGCCATGGTCGCCGAGGGCGTATGCCAGAATGACGAACAGGACGATAGTGGCGACGTAGGCGATGGGCTTCTCTGCGGGCGAGGGGATGGTGTACGGCGCCCCGCCCAACTCGAAGGAGAAATTGGATGACATGTATGCCGAGGGCGATGTGTTACCCCTCTTGGTTTTTTGACTTGTGTATTCAATAGGGGCACGGTTGTGTTCGTTGATCTGATGTGTGATTTTGTCGATGCTGTTGATGAGGGTGTTGTGTAGATCGATCATCTAGAGCCGGACGAACCATTGTCGGTATATATCCCATCTTTTGCGGTGATCGTCGTTGTCACGACGGACTTTGGCGAGTCCGCCATTGTGCGACAAGTACGAATAACGCGAGTGCGAAGTGGATTGTACTGGTTGAGTCTCTTAGAGCCCCATCATAAAACCGAATCCGATCAAGTCGTACAGATTCGTAGTGTCAGTAGTTACAAGTTATTCCTATGCAGCAATACGCCGTGACGTCGCAGAGCTAAGCTTTCGCGCCACTGAGCGGGTACACTAGGCGTCCCCGAAAGGTTGTCTGAGGATTAAGCTGCATAGCTGCAAATCACACTGAACTCTGAAAGATTGTTGTGTAGCCTGCAGCCTGCAGACGGGGTTAGTGCTGTATCCGCGCTTCCCACGCATTCCGTCCGCGCTCGTGAAGTGGACTCTTTCCCCGGGGCCCCAGTTAACGGTGGTCGGACCTTGGCCACTCGGTGATGTGGTGGTCCAAACGACGAGTCGTATTCGTATCTCGGGGTGGTTGAAGCGGTGGCCGCAACTGCCCGTTTGTGGGGTAGAAGTGTCGATCTGCCGCTGGTTCATGCTTTGAACTTGCGATTTATGACGCTTTATTGTCTTAGTGACCAATCAGCGGGCTTTGATTTCCAGACTTTTGATGCAGGCCTCGTGTTAACCTGTGGATTTTCTGCCTTATCCTTGGAGGTTATCTTGCCTTGTTGAATCTATAATAGCAGCCGAACCTGCTGGTTATGGGTCGGAGACTTGAAGAGGCTAGGATGAAGATTCTCGTTCTGAGCTATTGGAGGCGTTCAACACACAGTTGGTACCGCGCAAACGAGAGACTGCAGTCTGCAGATAGTGACACGGCATAATCGCATGTTCAAGTAGGATAGGCTAGGTTCTCCTTCATGTATGTGTGCTTCTGAATATTCATGTTGGGAACTTGGAGCCCGGGATTCAGCAGCTACAGCATTCCAACTCCGCCGTTGATGATCGGACTTGCCTAGAAAGGCCGAAAGCGCAACATCATCAATGACTTGTGGCGCTGGAATCACGCAACGCTCCTGATACGAGAAATTTTCTGCGGTAACGCTACGAGAAAATGTCACAACCAGGCACATTTGAAAATTTCAGCGTCACTTGCGTCATAGAGGCAATGAGGCAACTCCCTTCGGATTTCAAGAGGACGCCGTTGGCGGATTGGCCCGCGATACACGGCAATCGAAAGCATCCTTCCGGCACTTGAGCGGACAAGGGCGATCACCAGAAACTGTACCAGAGTTAATCATGCAATCATGGACTTTGCGGAGGGGCTACCGACCACCTTGCATTAGCCATTAGCCGGACTGTGATGCTGCCCGGACAGTGACACCATCCGGGTCGGTAAGGACATCGGTCTCTGGCAGTACGGAGTATTTGCAGGTTTTGCGAATACGTCGGGATGGGAGGCGGCATGGACTCCCAGGGCTCAAAAGGACGGCGTTTGGTCTTGAGCAACGCTACGCTAGTCAGTAGTCGGCAGAGTTGCGGGCTTTGCCTTTTGGCCGTATTATTAATGAGACTGCCAATGACACGAAGGACTCAAGATGCCCCCTTCGTTTTGTTGAGAAAAGGCGCATCTGTATTTACCATTCGGTCTTTGTCGTATAGTCACAATAGGGGCATCGACGTAGGTAAAAGAGAACGGTTGTCTATTGAAAGTAGGAAATGAGCACGAGGCTCGCTCTGAAATATGATGATGATGATGATGATGACGATGATGATGATGATGTATTTAACGTCTGGTAACAAAAGGACGTGCCGGGCGCTATGCCGATATGGTCTATGCTAACCTAAACTATGTTATAGGCTACTATCTTTACCTAACGTTCCTATTTAATAACTCGGGCAGATTTCGGAAAAGAAATGAGTCTCCTTTATCTATTCGTATAAAAAATAGGCTCCCTTAATAGAACCTAATAAGAAATTAATACTTGCTTTAGCCATACGTTGGCGGAGGTAGCGTAGTATAACCTTACGTCTATACTTATAGAAGTAGAAATGGACTAGTATCCTAGGTTTCCTATAGCTGTAGTTAAGTAGCCTATCTTAATAAGCGAATCTCTCGTGATATGCTATAAAGTCTCTATAATATGATCTTGCTACGTATAGCCTTCCTAGTAGGTACCGAGGGAGGCGGAGTCGGGCGGCTTAAGATAAAAAACTATCTCGAGGTCGGTATATTACTAAGGGCATTAAGACTGCCATTTTCTAGTAAAGGCTTAGAAGGTAACTGCTTTAATTTACCTTTCTAAGTACGCTAATAAGGGCTATAGTTATAAT
>JFFI01001071.1:0-14333 GCA_001563125.1 Colletotrichum salicis | reverse complement strand
GGGGGACAAAAATTGCATCGATCGGATGGGGGTTTACGTGGGCGGTTTGAGTGGTTGCGGACACTGGCATAGAGGTTCAGCTTGGACCAAGGACCGCTTGACACCCGTCTGGGTGTGACGAGGGGTTGGACGGTGGGACTTTTTTCGCTGGCCGGCCTTCTCTACATGTTCCCTTTAGTTTCCCAGTTTCATAGCTTCATGATGAATGTACCTACGTTAGGTACCAATGACTCTCTCTCTCTCTCTGTCTCGCTGTTGTGTGACTGACATACGACTGATACCTTATCGTGCTGACAGGGCTTGAGGAATCAGCACCATCGAGGGTGGTAGACTCCCAAGGAGGGGTTTATTACTGCCTTCTGCAGTCGGTGTAATCAGCCCCATAACAGCCAGTCTAACGGTGAGTTCAAGGCCAAAAGCTCCCTTGGCAACTATCCGACGAGACCCGCAGGCAGTGGCGGAGAAGCAGGCAATATCAACGGAATTCTATGAATCTGTGATGCTCGGCAGTAGCCCATGAAACAAACAATTACTCGGTGGTGTCTACGCTTGCAGCGACGTTGCTGGGAATCATGGCCTACGGAACATCCAAGCATCTTGTCATCGAAGAAACTGGACCTGATTTTCATGTGAGTCATAAGCACGAAACTATCGTCCGAGGTGGCTTCTACCGTGATGGCCTCGACCACAACACGAAAAGCTTGAATCTGATTCCAGACTCTGCTCTATGGACATAAAAGACCGGGACGCCTACGTCCAAGTTGATGTAGGTAGACGCTCGCCAATCCCACCATTAGCACCCGGTACGTACCTTTTGCCCCGCACCACATTCCACTCGGGATGGATCAACCGCCTCCGTTATCAGCCCAGACTTTTCAGACCGATAAGAAAAAAAAATTCCCACGCGGGAGAGGGTCGACGCTCTGAGAGCCAGCTGCAGAGAGAAGTTCACTCCAGCCGCCTACACTGCACGGTTTTCTACAACGCAATTTTCGCATTGCAAAAAACCGCCACAAAACTACACACAACATGGACGCCGTCACGAGCAAGAAGAGAAAGTCGCGCGACTCCAATGGCGTACAGGTATCCAGCAAAAAGCGAGCCGCCGAGGCTGAGGTCCCCGCCGCCACAACGACCGCTGAGGCCCCCGCGAAGAAGTCGAAGAAGGTGAAGCGCAGCAAGCAGCCCGAGCCCGAGCCGGAATCCGACGAGGAGGAGGAGGAGGTCGAAGCCGAATCCGGCAGCGGCGCCGAAGATGTCGAGAACGAGGAGGAGACGGCCGCCGCCAACTTCAAGACCGACCACGCACAAGACGACAACGACGAGGGCAATGGCTCCGACCTTGACGACGACGTCTCAGCACCCGCAAAGGAAACCGCCAACGGCGACGACATCCCCAACGCGCAGCAACTCTCCCTCCCGCCCGTCGCGGGCGCCGAGGCCCACGACTTTTCCGAGCTCAACCTCTCCGAAAAGACGATGAGGGCCATTGGCGACATGGGCTTCACCAAGATGACGGAGATCCAGAGGCGGGGTATCCCCCCCTTGCTGAGCGGCAAGGACGTCCTCGGAGCAGCCAAGACGGGTTCCGGAAAGACGCTCGCGTTCCTCATCCCCGCCGTCGAGATGCTCAGTGCCCTGCGCTTCAAGCCGCGCAACGGCACGGGCGTCATCGTCGTCTCGCCCACCCGCGAGCTGGCGCTGCAGATCTTTGGTGTGGCGCGGGAGTTGATGGCGCACCACTCGCAGACGTACGGCATCGTCATCGGCGGCGCGAACCGTCGCGCTGAAGCAGACAAGTTGCAAAAGGGCGTCAACCTGTTGATTGCCACGCCCGGCCGTCTGCTGGATCACCTGCAAAACACCCCCTTCGTCTTCAAGAACTTGAAGTCCCTCATCATCGACGAGGCCGACCGAATATTGGAAATCGGTTTCGAGGACGAGATGAGGCAGATCGTTAAGATCCTGCCCAAGAACGACCGCCAGACGATGCTCTTCTCCGCGACGCAGACGACCAAGGTCGAGGATCTGGCGCGCATCTCGCTTCGCCCTGGACCGTTGTACGTGAACGTCGACGAGAAGCAAGAGCACAGCACCGTCGCCAACTTGGAGCAGGGGTACGTCCTCTGCGATGCGGATAAGCGGTTCCTGCTGCTCTTCTCGTTCCTGAAGCGCAACCTCAAGAAGAAGGTGATTGTCTTCTTCAGCAGTTGTAACTCGGTGAAGTACCACGCCGAGCTGCTCAACTATATCGATTTGCCGGTGCTGGATCTGCACGGCAAGCAGAAGCAGCAGAAGCGGACGAATACGTTTTTCGAGTTTTGCAACGCGAAGCAGGGTACGCTTATCTGCACCGACGTTGCCGCTCGTGGTTTGGATGTAAGTCGAGTCCCTCCTACAGTGAATCTCATAGATGAAAATGGTTTCCTGACAGAAAGCACCCTTTAGATCCCCGCCGTAGACTGGATCGTCCAGGTCGACCCCCCAGACGACCCGCGCGACTACATCCACCGCGTCGGCCGAACCGCCCGCGGCTCCAACAGCAAGGGCCGCTCCCTCATGTTCCTCCAGCCCAGCGAGGTCGGCTTCCTGACGCATCTCAAGGAAGCCCGCGTCCCTGTCGTCGAGTTCGATTTTCCCGCCAACAAGGTCGCCAACATCCAGTCCCTGCTCGAGAAGCTCATCAACCAGAACTACTACCTCAACAAGAGCGCAAAGGACGGTTACCGTTCGTACCTGCACGCGTACGCGTCGCACTCGCTGCGCACCGTGTTTGACGTGAATAAGCTGGACCTCGCTAAAGTGGCCAAGAGCTTTGGGTTCTCGACGCCGCCGCGGGTGGATATTACTGTGGGCGCGAGCATGAGTCGGGATAAGAAGACGCAGGGTAGGAGGGCGTATGGAAGTCAGCCGAGGAACCAGCAGAGTGGTACTGGTGGGTTTTATAAGAAGCGGTAAAGGGGTGGTTTTGAGGGGGAAGTTCAGTGGATGACGAGAAAAATAAAAGGGAGAGAGAGAGGTTCTTGTTATTCCTGAGATGGCATGGTTCCTGTGAGAATAGATTTTGGTCAGCACGGCGTCGCGTCATCAAAACATTATGATGGTTCAAAAAATGGTAATTTGGGACTGGCTTTTTTTATTCTAGAATCTTGGTCTTGCTTTATGATATGTGATGGGATACAAACGGCCCAATTGTCTCACAAGGGAAGAAAGAGCCTCGCCTTTCACTCTCGATCCTCGACATGTTTTCAGTCCAAGAGAAGGAGACGAAGGCATTCAAAGGATGGTCTGGCCTCGATGCCTACCGGGAAGACAAGAAGCCTTCATCTTTCATTGTAAGGCTAGCATGTTCGAGGCCAGGCTGGTTTACTACACCGAGCCCGTCGGTCAGAGAGTTCGTGGCCAGATAGCCCAGGATTTATTCAACGGTGTATACACAAATGAGCTTACCGGGCTTATTCTCTTGATTGTATTCTTCCAAAGCGGCTATGGACCTCAGACGAGACTGCTCCTGCCTCATTCATTCGCTTCTACACCACTCAAATATCAACATCTACATCACCTGGACAAGAGCTCACTCAACCACATCACCAACCCATCCCATCCCACACCTTTTTCCCCCCACGCACCCAGCGCTCTTTTCTTTCTCAAGAGAGTTTCTTCCAAGCTTTTTTCTTCCCTGAACCACTGCTCGACTTCTTCCCTTACTCCAATCATACACCAGCAATAAGTCGTCTTTTTGAAGATTGAAGAGACATCGACGGCAGGTCGCATACACGCTTCACCTTCCCAACCAGTGACAAACGAATCGACGAACTCACCTTCTACCTACTCTTTGATTTCAACATCGAAAAGAAAGGCAGCTTTCGAAGAGAACTAAACATCATCCTTCTAGAAGTCCAGAGACGGCCGAGGATTTACTCCGTACCCAGAAAACGAGGGCATCGCGAAGTTCACTTCAATACGCACCCACTTCAACTTTACTTTCTGCTTGTTCTTTGACTACGACTGTGTCTATAAGACATCCAAACCAGAGTCAATATCAAGAACAAAGTCAAGACGATCAAGGTACCACCAAGTATTCACTCGATACCCATTACACCTTCACCTCATCGACCAGTCCGCGATCCAACTCACGATAACTTCACACCAACCAGCCCAAATCTCACCATCCACAAAGAAACAGCTCCAAGTCAACAACGGCACCAAAAACAAAGATGTGCACCTACACCTACACCCTCCACACAGCCTGCATGCACAAGCAGTACCAAAACATGATGGAGTGCGTCCGCGTCCGCACCGGCGACAGCACCACACGCTTCGGCACCTATCGGACCCTCCATGCCGAACTCACTCTCAACAGACATGTCCACTTACCTGAGAGAGAGCCCTTTGACATTCCCCTCCGGGAGTGTAAGGGTCGGGGACGGTATGCTACGCGCCCTGTGAATGGGCTCTGTATTGCTTGTAAGAGGGCAGAGAGGGAGAAGCGGGCTGCTGAGCCGAAGGGTGAGTTTTGAGTTTATTATAATCCTCTTTCCTTTTTGAGTTCTTTCCTTCTTTTTCTTCAATGTCTATTGGGCTTCTTATTCGGCAACTTGGCTTTGCCTAGTACTCTTTGTATCGAGAACATTTGTCTTGTAGAGAGCTTTTATCTCAAAAGGGGATGTGCCACACTACATTCCCTAAGAGAATGCCCGTTTCTCACTATCCTTACCAGTGATTATGTACCGTGCGGCGTACTCGCTAGGAGATGATGACTGACCAAGGCCGGTGATACAGATGCACAGCGTAAGGCAGGAGGTGCCGACACGGCGGCGGGAGTAAGGGACAGCATCATGGGGTTGGAGACCCTTGTTGCTGCCACCAAGCGGATGGATCTGGAGGATTGAGGATTATGAATCCGCTTTCACCTCTCCAGCTTCATCCCCTTGGAGGCAGGAATGGCATTGGGTTTGGGAGAGTGGTTTATCAAGGCGTCATTGGGGAAAGCAGGGACTTGTTTTTGGTCGTTGTAATGGACTTTAGGAATGATACCCTCGGATTGAACCATGAATTACGGCGATGAAAGAGATTTTCTGGTCTTGATGAAATGGTTTATGATTCACGTGGTTGTTGATGATGAGAGCAAGTTGGTGATGATGGCGATGTTCGTGAAGTTTGTATGTTGATGGCGGAGGCTGGTGCTGAAGTGACACGGACGCGTGGGGCAGACGGGGAAAGGGTCAGCGAATTGGCGCCTCCAGGCTCCGGGCAGGGACTGTGGGGGAAAGAGCACCGAGGGGAGGGGGATCGGCGGGTCCATGCTTTTTTGGGGTTGGCATCCTGATAAGTTCAGGGTCGGTGGCTTGAACTTGAAGAATGCAGCCACTGAGTTCTTCTACACCAGACTCCAGAGACAAATTGAAGACTGATAGACCTCTCAATTGATGACTGTGTCTCATTGATTGTGTATGACTACCTACTTCTTCAGAGCTGACATTGAATGCTGGTTCAAAAGAGGGGTCTTCTGCCGCCGTCGTACTACGGAAACGACACATGACACTTTGGGCGCTAATTGGAGAGCCATGTGCTACTTGGATCGTCTGGCGTCTGTCAGATTTGTTCTGGGTCCCGGTCTACGTACCACTTTGGCACTTCCACGCCAACCAAAGGTACCTGGGTACGGATGGTCTGTTCAATGCTACCGGGCAGGTTACCTGAGGTAGATGCATAACGCAGGATTCAGTCAGACTTTTGAAGAGGAACGCCAACCACCAGACAGATCAACAGCATGTTCGTCCCGTTTATCCATTCACGCGCAGATCTATCCAGTCTTGAGAAGGGCAAGACGAAATCAGGGATCCCAGAAAGCGAGTGTGACGGTGCCAGTCAAACTCAATTGCTTCAACTCTGATGCTCTGACAGAACATGAATACCTCTCCCAGCTTGAAGTGGTACGAATAGAGGTACCCTGAATCCACCTACCTCGCTCCTTGTTCATGCACCTCGCACCCACGAAGAGAAAGTACCCCGGCCTCAGGTGACAGTGATGGATCCCAATCCTTCCAACAAGTTGGATTGCGCCAACACCAACAGGTACAGATGCAGATGCGGTTGCAGATTGCAGACACCAACGACGCGCACTCCCACCTTTTGCCTCTTAAAGCATCCGTAAGAATGCGCCTTTAAGCCTCGTAACATTCGCTGAGCCCATTCCCATCCCCATCCTTATCCTTGGTCAATGGTATCCGTTTCTCACCCCCATCTTGCTGGCTCAGGTCCTCTCCGCTTGGCCCCGTCGCAATCCACCAATACATCATACCTGGGCAGGCACCTCACCTCGCAACCCACGTTTCTACCTATCTCTGTGCGGCCCCCCCCCAATAACTCCAGCCGCAGCCAATTAATACTACCTACCTACCTCACTACTCCCACCACCACCATTACGGATACATCCTCACAGCATCACCACCCGAGCGAGCTCACATACCCGACTGCTCGCATATCCTTCCCGTCATAGCATCGCATCGTTCTTCCCCCATTGCATTGTTTCGTCCTTTTTGCATGCGTAATTCGTAATCGAACCTCCCCCCGCGCTACCGCTCGAAAATGGCCAAGAAGGCGCGCCAGAGAGTCAGCTATGGTACGTCTGGTCGTGTGCATCTTCTGTCCGTGCCGCTTTGCTTGCTGTTGGTGCTCGTGATGCCGCTGCGCTCCCGTCGCATGTTGGCTGAGGCCGGACGACCGCAACCCCGCACGTCCGCCGGGACAAGCATCTCGAGTCTTGACCTTCATCGCGAGACTCGGATCTGTCTGCAGCGTTCCTCGGAATGACAATGGCCTCGCTTGCTAATCACACATGGTCAAAACAGTCCTCGAGCTCCCAGCTGGCTCGCAAGGCGGCGGCCACAGACTAGGCGTCAATGGCCTCGCCGTCGACAAGGACAATGGCATCCTGTAAGATCCCGAGACCGCGATGCGAACCGCAGCCCTCCTCCTCCTGCTCCTCCTCCCTGCGCCGCTATCCGCTGACACTGCTCCGCTCGCAAACAGATACTCGGGAGCCCGCGATGGCTACATTTGCGCATGGGACCTCAACCTCAACCTCCAGACCGGCGGCAGCGCACCACCCCCCGAGACCAAGACCAAGACCGCCTTCCGCTCCCAGACCCAGGCGCACATGGCATGGATCAACGACATCGTCCTCGCCAACAACAACACCGCCGTCGTCACCGCCTCCAACGACCTGACGGTCAAGGTCTGGCGCCCACACTCCGAGACGAACGATATCGCCGCGACCATTGGAGGACACGCCGACTATGTCAAGTGCGTTGCCACGCCCCCTGGCGGCTCCGTCAACTGGGTTGCCTCGGGTGGCTTCGATCGCAAGATATACCTATGGGACTTGAACGGAGGAGGCAAGACTCTCGAGATTGACACCCAGGGCGACGAGGTTGCGGAAAAGGGCTCTATTTATGCCCTGAGCGTCGGCCACAGCATCATGGCCAACGGCGGCCCCGAGTCGGTTGTGCGCTTATGGGATCCTCGTTCCGGCAAGAGGGTGACCAAGTTCGTCGGTCACACTGATAACGTGCGCGGCGTCCTGCTCAACGAGGCCGGTGACAAGGTGCTTACGGCCAGTTCCGATCACACGATCAAGCTCTGGAGTGTCACGGCTGGACGTTGTATGTACACGTTCACCATGCACGAAGACAGCGTCTGGTCGCTCTTCTCGGACGATTCTGAGCTGGGTACCTTTTACAGCAGTGACAGGTCCGGTTTCGTTGTAAAGACGGACGTCCGCGGAAACCTCGAAGACCTCGACGACGGAATTTCTGTTGCCGTCGCCCACGAGTCTCATTCGATCAGCAAGGTTGTGGCGGCAGGCGACTACATCTGGACGGCAACTAACACTTCATCAATCAACCGTTGGTCCAATGTCGACACAGGCCCTGACCTACAGCTTCCCGAGGCATTCCAACGCCAGCGCGCAGCATCCACAGCTTCGAGAACTAGACAGCCCTCGAGTCCTCCGCCTGCGAACTCGCCAAAGAAGGAAATCTCACCGAGATCGATCTTGCGTATCTCCAACACGGCGACATTCCCAGTTCAAGCCAATCCTGGCCCGGAATCTCCACTGGTAGTTGGGAATCATGTACCGCATGGGACCGAGCCCATCAACCAGAACCCGGAGGAGACCATTGAAGGTCAGTTCGGTTTGGTGAAGCACAGGCTCTTGAACGACAGGAGGAGAGTCCTGACGCTAGACACGGCTGGCGACGTTCTCATGTGGGATCTCATCAAGGTATGTTGGCCCTATGTTTGACCCGAAGATGAATCACTGACTCTCGCAGTGCAAACCAATCCAAAAGTTTGCGAAGAAGCATCTGGAAGATGTTGAGATAGAAGTCAACACAACCGAAGCTGTAGCCCCGTGGTGCTCCATCGACATTAGCTCTGGAAGTCTGACTGTGGTTCTGGAGCCGTTCAATTGCTTCGATGCAGAGATGTACGCGGACGATCTGGAGTTGGAGGAGCCGGTCGAGTTCCGTGAAGACCAGAGAAGTGAGAAGCTCGCAAGACTGAGAACGATCACATGCTAACCAAATTTACAGTCAACCTTGGCAAGTGGATTCTTCGCTACCTATTTGCTGGCTTGATCGATGAGGAAATCAAGCGAGATGAAGCGTACCGTGCCACACTCAACGAAGCTGTAGAGCGGAGGCTACAAGCAAGCCGCGCGAACCCACCTTCGTCAATAACGATGCCTACCGATGACGCATGGGATGAGAGTTCGGGAACAACACCACGTGCGAATGGTACTCACTACCCCATGACGCCTGGCATGGCTATCGGCCTCGCCACGCCGGGAGCTGGCCGGCTTCACGACGTCCCAGAAGGAGCAGCCACACCATCCAGTCCCCTTGACAACAAGTCGTCTCAGTTCAGCCGGCCATCAACTGAGCGGGAAGATTATTTCACGAGCGCCATTGGACCGATTGAAGGAGCTTCGAAGCCTACCGCAGCACCAGCAACGCCTGCCGAGCAAACAGCGGCTCCCGATGCCAAGACACCCGCAGACACGAGCAAAGACAAGGAGAAGGACAAGGAAAAGGACAAGGAGAAGGACGCAACCAACGGAAAGTCACCAAGCACGGCATTTGGCAAGAAGTTCCGTATGGGCATGGGTATGTCTTTTGGCAGCAAGAAGAGTGGACGGTCGGCCTCGACTACTGCCCCAGAGAAGCCAGCTGTGGTGGACGAGAAGGCAGAAGAGTCCGAGGCATCATCGACGCACGAGAAGGAAGTCGACGACAGTTTCCTAGGCGCCATTCAGAGGATTCGAAATGACTACGATAAGTCGCTGACTGAGAATCCTGAGAAGCTCATCGAGACAAAGGTTACACCAAGCTTGGCAAACGACACTCCGGTGCTGAGACTGCCTCCTGGCACAAAGGTTGTCCTTCAGGAAGAAACGACTGGTGGAAGTGCCAACATATACCAAGGCACTGTTGAGACGGTCGGCCAGGGTGCGGATATCATTGAGCAGTGCGGTCCGATGTGGTTGGGCGAGGTGCTGCTCCAGAATCAGATCCCTATCAAGGAGCCTGTCAAGGTCTCGTTCGTCCTACAGCCATGGCAGAACAGTTTGCCCGACATTGCAACAACAGATGGCAACAACCGTCTTAACGCCAACAGAATGCTACGAGTCAAGAAGATCTTGGCCTACGTTGCGGAGCGCATCGATCCCCAGCCGGAGACTCCGGAGCCGGATGCTCTCTTGCCTCACGAGTACTTGGAGTTGTACTGTAACGAACAGGTTAGTCTTTTATGCTTGTGCCTCACTCGATATCTGCTAACTCGGCTTAGTTACTACCCATTACCATGACCCTTGCAACCTTACGAGCTCACATCTGGAAGGGTGGCAACGACGTTCAGCTGTACTACAAGGCAAATGGGCGCAAGGAAATCAAGGAGATCAAGGAGGCTCCCAAGGCAGAACCCGAGCCTGCAGCAGCAGCACCGGCCGCAGCGGAATCTGACCATGCACCATCGACAGGCACCGCAACGCCTCCAACGACAGGATAGTCTCTGTCTCGACTGGCGGGCTGGTGGCAAGGGAGACCGCACCTTGAGGTGAGCTTGCCAAAGGCACAGCTGCAGAGCTTCAAAACCATGGAGGTGGTAAAGAAAGCCGACCAAGGGCAGTACATGAAACGTGCGACATCTGACCTCACTCCGCCACGGTCGTGGGGATCATCTACGGCTGCCTCAGCTTCGCGATAGTCTCGAGTGGTGGACAGGGTGCGGCCAACCAGGGAGTGCCACTGGCATCGAGGTGGCTCGCGGACCACAAAGTACAAGTGGGCAATTTCGTCATCACGAGAGTTGAATATTGCTATACGACATGAGTCAAAGGGCCTGTGACCTCTAGTCAGTACGGGTATAATGGCGTTTTTCAGTAATGTACATAGCGGAAAAGTTGTCAAGTGCAGGCAGCCCTTTCTGGCTGCGTGCTCGAGCGTATGTTTATACAGCGGGAGGGCAAGTTGAGGGCCCCCTCCAATCCAGATTTTTCTTCCTTTTTTTCACATGGCCCGGTTCGCCGTCTATCCAGCGCGTTGTACGTTGCGCCTCTATGCATGTTCGTGTCCCATAACACCCCCCCAGAACTCATAAGAAAGATTATTATATCACGGCGCCGGTCAATGTGTTTGACGCAAACTGGTAGCTGCCGAGGAAGATGGACCCTCCGATGCTGATCCACATGACCCTCGGCCCGATACCCGCAAAGAAGGGCCGGATGCCGTGCTCCTTGTAAATCGTACGCAAAATATCCCCGATTTTCTCCTTTTGCTGGCTCAGCATCACCCTCGTCTTGAGGACGTCAAGCGGGGTCGTGATACCAGCCGCCGCGGCACCGGCAACACTACCGTACAACGCGCTCTCAACGGCGCTGACCTCGTATTCCGTCTGTTTCTGCGTGTTGGCGCCGGTCCGCGGGTCAATGTCGAGTTTGTAGTTTTTGGCCTGTTTGCGCTCGCGGCCCCAGCGCTTGAGGCGTTCCCAGAGGGGGAACTGGATTATGGTGAAGGGGACCTCGCGGAGGACGGTGATGGACCAGCCGCGGTAGAGTTCGCGCCAGACGGCGGATGCTCCGCCGCCCGGGGAGGAGTATTGCGAGAGGATGGAGCGGAAGGCGAGGAGGGAGGAGCCGCCGTGCTGGCCTGCTTGGGCGCGCTGTTTCACGACTTCGGTGGGGACGCGGATTGCGCAGGCGGCGATTTCGCCTAGGGAGGCGGCGAGCATGTGGGTTGCTGGGTCGATCCAGGCTGGTTTTGATGATGATGAGCCTGAAGCAGGAGAAGAAGAAGAAGAAGAAGAAGAAGAAGAAGAGGAACCGGAGAGGGCGAGGAGGCGGGAGTTTATAAAGGATTTGGAACCCTCGTAGGTGCAGAAGAAGAAGGCGGCGCCGGGTGCTGAGCCAACGACGGCGGAGCCGATACCGCGGTAGATTCCGGTGAAGCCGCCTGAGGGGAAGAAGCCTGCGGAGGACTGGAGGCGGGTTTTGAGGGTGTCGAGGGGGAAGAGGGTTAGGTCTACTGTTGTGCCTGCGATTCCGCCTGCTAGGAGGGCTGTTGTGAAGGAGGAGGGGTTGTTGGTGGTGGACATGGTTGCGGTTGTGGTGGTTTGATGGGAGGTGTTTTGTGTGGTAATGTTGATTCGTGCAGAGTCTGCTTCTTCGTTTCTTTCTGGGTGCCTTCGATGGGGTATGAATCGGGTGGTGGTGGTGGCTTCGTGGAGGTCGAGATGTTGTGTCGCGTGCTCGGGATTGCGCCGGCGATTAGGAGGTTGACTGACGGATGGAATTGAGGGCAGCCAGATGAAAGTCAATTGACCTGTATCAGCAAAGGAATGGACAGGCCGGAAGAGAGGAAGGCCAAATGCTAGAACGATGGAGAGTGCATCTGCGCAAACAAGAGGGAGAGAAGAGCACTTGAAGTGTCAATGACGGAGGAGGTGAGTTTGATATCGTGCGGTATTAGATATCGGAGCTCAATCGGTCCCCTGTACGTAACGCGACGAGGGAAAAAAAAAAAAGGGACGGCCAGGGTCTTTGCGCTAGAGCTCCGACCCTCCGAGGTCTCTCGCCGCTCGGTGAGGTGGGTTATCAGCGAGCGCGAGGCCCGGGGGTAGCTCTCTTATCTTATCGCCAGTTACCTTACCTACCTACCTTAGGTACCGTGGTACCTAGAGGTCCAGTGGTTACCTCAGCTTGGGAAATCTTTCCTCCGAAGAGCCCGAGCTCTAAGGTTCCGGTGGTGGGGGATTTGGTCGGATGAAAGCTCCATCTTTTTGTCTCCCATCGCGCCGACCGTCACGTTGGAGACTGCCAACCGTTGATTCGTCAATTGTAAGCATCTTCGGAGACGAAACCCACGACAGCTTCGTGTAGCTTCATCGGAACCCAAGATAATCCACAAACACATCACATAACAGACGAAAAACCACAACAGCATAGGGGCAAAGGACCACCGCACGATGGAATGGCCTTCACCAACCCCCCGATCGCGACCGCAGCGGCGACCGCAACCGCAACAGCAACAGCGGCAGCGGCCGCAGCCCACCACCTCTTCCTCCACCCGGTCCCGAAACCCATAACCTTTCTCGAATTCTTCGACGCCCTCCGCGCCGCCACCCCGCCGCGCTTCCCCCATGCCCGAACCGCCCAGCCGCGCCGCATCGGCCTCGCTGTGTCAGGCGGCGTCGACTCCATGGCTCTAGCCTACCTCTTTAACCAGCTGCGCGAGATCAACCCCCTCATGCGCGTCGTCGATAACCCGCTCGCGAAAATCTCGGCCTATGTCGTTGACCATGGTCTGCGCGAGGGATCCCGCGAGGAAGCACTCGCCGTCGTGAAGGAGTTGCGGAATTTCAAGCATATTAGGCCGCAGTGGGAGACGGTTAATTGGAAGGCTGAGGGCGTCACGGGCGATCCAAATCTGTTGCCCAACGTCGAGAGTCTCGCGCGGCGGGTGCGGTACCGCCGGCTGGGAACGCTGTGTCTTGCGATGCACGTCGAGAGTATCTTTCTCGCGCACCACCAGGATGACCAGTACGAGACCGTGCTGATGAGGTTACTCGCCGGTCACGGAAGCCGCGGGCTGAGAGGGATGCTCAAGGCGGGAAATATACCAGAGTGCTACGACATGCACGGCGTCTACGAGAGCGGCCACGTCGACGACCAGATGATGCGGATCCCGCAGATCAGCTTCCGCCCGCCGAAGAGGGATTGGAGGCACATGCGGCGGCAGCTCGTCTCGGAGCTGGATCTGGAGTTGTACGGCGCCGAGTTAAGGGCGGGGTTGCAGACGGGGTGGCATGAAGGACCCTACGTCGGCGGGGGTGAAGATGACAGCTCGGGGAGCGATTGGCTGTTTTCGGCGGCGAGCTCTGCGTCTGCGAAGGCGAGGGCGGCGGCGGCGGCAAGGAATATGACGAGGATACGCACAGAAGAGGCTGGTGTGATGATTTATCGCCCGCTGCTCGAGTTCAGCAAGGACAGGCTGATTGCGACGTGCGAGGCGAATAACGTGCGCTGGTTTGAGGACGCGACAAATAAAGACGTGACGCTGACGACGAGGAACGCGGTGCGGCACATGGTGCGGAATCACAATTTGCCCGCGGCGCTGCGCAAGGAGAATGTGCTGCGTATGTCGGCGCGGTGCGGGGCCAAGTTGAGAGGTCTAGAGCGGGAGGCCGAGCGGTGGATCAAGAGGCAGGTTGTCGCGGAGTTTGAGCCGAATGTCGGGACGCTTGTTGTTCGGCTTCCTGAGCTGGGCGTCTTTGGTCCCGGCCCGGGACGAGGGCGCGAGAGGGGGAGGAAGTCGGTCAACGACGGCGTGAGGAGGGAGTTGCGGCTCGCGCACCGGAGGGCCGTCGCCGGGTTTGTCGTGAAGAGACTCGTCGCCTTTGTCTCGCCCGATCGGAACCCGCCTCAACACACATCCCTCCAAAACATCGTCGCCAAACTCTTCCCCGCCCTCGTGGAAGACTCTCCCTCTCCCTCTCCCTCACACTCAACACCTCCGCCGGCACCGCCCAAGGCCTTCAACCAAGCCTCCGTCCTCTTCCTCCCCCTCGGCCCCTCAAAATGGTACCTCGTCCGCGAACCCTACCCCTCCCTGCACCCGCACCCGCAAACGACCTACACGACGACCTCCAACATCAGTGACAAGCACCGCCACCCGACCTTCCCGCCCACGCAGTGGGAGTGCGCCGAGGACGCGGAGTACATGTCGCGCGAGCGGCTCGCGCTGCTGGACCGCATGCCGCTCCCGCAGCCAAAG
>JFFI01001070.1:0-40670 GCA_001563125.1 Colletotrichum salicis | reverse complement strand
AGTTTGACCTGACCAACCGACCTAGGAAGGCGCCTGCTGTGCTGGTGACAGGAATGGACTTGGAGGGATATATAAAGGCTTCCTGCGTATTCAGATGGTGGAATATACCGTGGCGGTGAGACCTGGAAGTGACCAAGGCAGCGCGTCAGTTCACGGATGCTAAGCTTATACGAGACTTCAACATGACGCAAGAAAGTATGCCAACGATGATTTTGATAAAGTCAATTTGAACCTATGGTATGCATGGGCATTTTCCTCGCCCGTCTTTTTGGTTGAGTGGGTAGTACTAGTACATAATGTGACACCCGGCGATTCTCCCATCTTGTGTGTCTGTCCATCAACGCCGGCTCCGTACTCTCAAGGGTAATCATTTCTGTCCTGCCGCCTGATCGAAGCTCTCAAGCACCGAATCCTTCAGCTGCTTGGGCTCTCCAGACGCTCCCTCGTCGGACTCCTCGCTGTTTTTTACCAGCTGCTTCGCCATCGTCCTGGCTTGCGCCTGGCCAACCTTGCCGTAGACGCTCAGGCCGGTGGCAATCATGCTAGAGATGTCTCCCACGTTTCCAGGAACAACGACAGCCGTGCTCTCCTTGGCCAGCTTGCCAAACGCGTCAACGTACTTCTCGGCAACGGACAGGCTGATGGCGCCCTGTGCAGCATCCTCGCCGTCGGCAATGCTCTTGGAGACGGCCTCGATACCGGCGGCGGTAGCCTTGGCCTTCATGAGGATGGCCTCGGCCTCACCAGACGCCCTGTTGATCTGCTCGGCGCGCATGGCCTCGGACGCCAGAATGACGCTCTGCTTCTTACCCTCGGCGATGTTGATGGCCGACTGCCTCTGACCCTCGGAGTCGAGGATCTCTGCGCGCTTCGAGCGCTCGGCGGTGACCTGGCGGTGCATGGCTTCGACGACGCCGGCGGGGGCGTGGATGTCGCGGATCTCGTAACGGAGGCAGGTGACGCCCCAGGCCTGGGCGGCCTCGTTGATGGCGGCGGTGATGTTTGTGTTGAGGGCGGCGCGCTCCTTGAGGACGTGGTCGAGGGTCAGCTGGCCGATTTCGGATCGCATCGTGGTTTGCGCCAACTGGGAGATGGCATATTCGGCATCTTCGACTCCGTAGCTGGAGGGGGAGGGAAGAGAGAGAGAGAGGGTCAGTATGCTACGACGGGATCGTGGAGGGCGTGTCAACAAACCTGGCCTTGTAAGCGTCAAAGACGCGGGTGTAGAGGACACCATCGAGTTCGAGGGTGACGTTGTCGGCGGTGATGGCGCTCTGACTGGGGATCTCGAGGGCGTTTTCCTTGAGTGACTTGACGTAGGAGATGCGGTCGATAAAGGGGACGAGGATAGCCAGACCGGGTTCGAGGATGCGGTTGAACTTTCCCATGCGCTCAACGATCCATGCTGTTTGTTGCGGAACGAAGCGGATGACGGTGTTGGCGGGGAGCGACGACCTCTGGAAGTAGGACGGCGGGATGCTGGAGCTTGAGCCGAATGCTGAGGGAAGTAGGCTCCTTGTGCTGGTCTGGAAGCCGCGCGACTGCGAATGGACGAGAGCTCGTCGCAACGGCGCGGAGAGTGCGGCCTTGGTTACCGCCGAAGCCATGTCTGCTGCATTGACGTAGATTGAGATGCGTGGATCAAATGGATGTTGCGAGCTCAAGAACAGCTCTCACTCAGGTCATCAACTAAGGCCAAAGAAGATCGATGGATCCCCCGTCGTTTGATGACCAGGGCAAAAAAATAAATAAAAAAAGATCCCATGGATGACGGAGGCTGTAGCTGCCTACCGATAATTAGCCGACGGCATCGGCCGAGGCCCACCGGCTCTGATGCTCCCGTTCCATGGTGCCATGGGCATCCAGGACATCCCAGACACAAGGCTTTGCATTGTCAGCCTGGAGACTAGACGGCACCTCTGTTCGCAACGGATTTGCAGCCCGGATAACTCTGACTTTGCATTGGACCGTAACCATATTGGTGTTGGCTAGTCATGAAACCCAGATCTCAAAACATTCAGCATCATGACAGTCACCATCATGATCAATCATAGGATCCATCATCACCTTGCCTCAGTTTAACATGATTCCAACACAGTTACTGACAACTAGTGACATCGCCACCTGGAAGACTGCGAGGATCTGAGAGGATAAAAGTCCAACATGGAATCAGCAGATGTAGCCCAGAATGTGGTACCTAGATCTGAGTCTCGCACCCGTAGAGGTGCATGCTTTTGGCGGTGTCCTGTCCCGTCTCACTCTGTCCAGACTTTCAAAGCAGAAGGATATATTTTCTTCCTTCAAAAGTCCTTTCACAAGCACATCAAAACGGGGGAAGAGAATTTTGGGTGTGAAGAAAAGTCGTAATCATTGAGCCATACTACCCATGCCATGTGTACCGATAATCAGCCCGACCTACCCAGCCAAACCCTCTTTCGTGCGTCGTTGGGAATCATGGACATAGGTCACTAAGGGTATGTAGAACCTTCGGGAGGTTGGGGGATCTTCTTGTTCGCAGGAGCCGCCATGTATCTGGAGAAACGAAGGTTAGCCTTGTCTTAAGAGGGCTTACAGCACTTCAGCCTGCACCGAAATGCATCTTCCCCAACATACCTTCTAAGCTCAATGAGGATGGTCTCCATGGTGTTGTCTCTCTTCCAGTTGGCCAAGCAGGGAAGCTGTCTGTGGTCGACGACACCGTTGCGAGAGTTGACGCAGGGCAGGTTGACCTGGCTCACAAATTGTATCGTGGGAGGCTCGTCGGGGTAGTTGGGACCGCAGTGCATCTTGAGGGAGTAGATTCTGTTCTCGTGAACGCTCTGCAAAGGACTGGTCAGTGATGCGCAACACCTCAATGGTGGCCGGTAGGAACAAAGGAAATACTGACGTGAGGGGGTCCAAGAATGGTTCCGTTCCAGTCGGACATCAAGAGGTCCTCGGCATCGTTCAGACCGTAGGAGCAAGCCTCTGCAGCGGAAAGAGTCAGTAAGAGATACGAGGTGCGCAGGGCAGCTTGCTTGGTGCTGCGTTAGAGGGGCTCAAGTACCTGCTCCGAGACCCTTCTCGCCCTTCTCAAGCTCCTCGAGGAGCCTGAAGTTGCGTGGAACCTTTGCGCCCATGATGTGTTGTGTGTGGGTATCGAGAGGCTTGGGGTTGGTGTGTTTGTCAAAGGGCGACGGAAAGATACCCGCAGCGTAGTTGTTCAGAGTTGGAGGGGTTGCGAGGTGGGAGGAAGGTGAGTGCAATGCGGCCCGGATCTTAGGTAAGGTCCCTTGGTGGGTTAGGAGGGTGGGACATCTCCTTATAGAAGGGGGCCACCGGTGTAATTCAGCTGGCTTGCGCCTGAAGGCGCTGTCACTGCCTGCCCAGAGGCCCCAGACAGCCCAATGCGCAGGGGCCAGCGCGGGGCACTACAGGGCGGTGAACCACTTTGGGCGTTTCTGCCGCCTGAGCGGTGTGGATACCTTTATGCGAGATGCCTTAGTCATCATTCAAGGTGGACAGCTCACCTCAATCGGGAGCTGTGGATGAGCTGCCGGGCGCAGAGGAGCGAGCAGACGCAGCTGTCCAAACGGAAGCTCCCCTACCTTGCCTTGTTCATCCCTATCAATTCGACAATTCTCGACAGGACACAGCCTTGAAATCATCTCACAGCCCATCTTTCTTTGCTTTCGTTTCTTCGTTTCACTGAGGTCCGTCGTAGATCGATGATGGACTGCTCGAGAGGCCACCTGTGACAGAATGACGACCCAGCTCCTGGCCACGGAGCTAACGAACCTCATCCAGGAGAGCAAACGGAAACACAATGACCTCCGACAGGTGTGCAAACTACCCTTCAACACAATTAAGACCTCATACTAACATGATTTGGACAAGGCTGCTGAAAAGTCTCTCGAGGAACTCAAAGGGCTTAGAGGAGCTAATGAAGCTCAAGCTGCCAACGGTGTGTATTCCCCCCCCCCCTGTCGATCTTTCCAAGCTATGGACCCATCACTGACCCCTCGACTCAGAGCTTGCCCAGAGACCCAACTTTGTGAACCCCTTGATCATTGCATGTGGCACCAAGAATGCAAAGTTTACTGGAATCGCCATCGTATGCCTCCAGAGGCTCATTGTCGCCCGTGCTCTTCCTAGGGGGAAGCTGAACCAGGTCCTCGAAGCTCTGAGAGAGGCAACCTCTGCTGGCCTCGACGTTCAACTCAAGATTCTCCAGGCTTTGCCGTCGTTATTGCAGAATTATGCCACTGATCTCAAGGGCGACCTTCTTATCACCGCTTTGAATATTTGCTTTATCCTCCAGTCCAGCAAGAATGCTATTGTCAACAACACCTCGGCGGCAACCTTACAACAGCTGGTCGTAACTGTGTTTGACAAGGTGGTGGCTGAAGACAGTTAGTCTCCCATGTTTCCAAGTCAAAGTTCCTTGCTAATCATGGATAGAAACTACACCAAACGGCCCTCCTGCTGGCGAAGCGCCATCCGGTGATGGCACGGTTGAGCTGCGTGCAGCGGCACTGGATGCGTACAGGGTATGCCTTGCCTTCATACTAGATAATACCCGCCACTTACACCTACTTAGATATTCAACGACCTATGCCTCATGACTGAGAATCAGCGCCCCGAGTACCTGAGATTCTCTGGACTCCCACAAACGTTCGGGTTGGAACTGATAGAGTCTGTTCTGACTAACCATGCCGCCGTCTTCTCGACCCACGAAGAACAAGCACATATCCTACAGATTCGGGTCATGCCCTTTATCACTAGCGCACTGAAAGGAAAACCCAACTTTGCGACGTCGGTCAGGCTGGTTCGGATTCTGTATACTCTCCTGAGACGCCATATCAACATCCTCCCAACCGAAAGCGGAGATGCACTCGATATCCTGACGCATCTACTGGACCAGGACACGGCAACATGGAAGAGAGCACTGTGCCTAGAGGTCTTCCGAGGCATCTTCTCAGAGCATGCCCTGATCCGACGGATCTTTGTCAACTACGACGCCAAAGAGGGCGAGAAAGATGTTCTCAAACATGTGACTGCGACCTTTGTGCGCCTTAGCACCGAGAAGCCTTCTGTGATTGGTCTTGGGCATCAATCGACAATTCCGGTCATGAACCCTTACGCTAGCATCGCGTCATCAACCGACCAAGCTATGCTCGAGGCCAGTGGTGTCACGGGTATCATCAGCGGCTCCGTCAGCGCAGACGGTTCCAACGTGGGCATTAGCACGCAGTGGAGTAGCGTCCGGGTCCCTTGCATCGACCAGCTCGACAAGACCGAGGCACCATCTGTTCCGGATTCTTACATCTACAGCTTGACTTTGTCTTGCATAGGATCGCTCTCCGAAGGTCTTGCCAAATTCATCCTTCCCCTTACCGTTCCTGGAGACAGCCGCAATCGCAAAAAGAGCGGGAAGCAGGAGGTTGGTCGTGACTCTCCAGCGCCTGCCCAAGAGGATGCAGACGGATCACGGGCTGCGTTGGAGCGAGCTGCATCGTTCAAGAAGAATCCTGTTCCGCTCAACCCCCTCGCACTGGAGGATCATCCCATGCACAAAGAAGTCAAAATTTGCGCTGCCATCATTGAGGAGTGCTGGCCTGCCATCCTTGCTACCTGTTCTACGTTCCTCTATGCTGCTATGGACTCCGAGTACTACCACAGTCTAGTAAGGGCGTTCCAAAAGTTCGCGCATGTTGCCGGCTTGCTCCAGCTGTCTACCCCGAGAGACGCATTCTTGACGACGTTGGGCAAAGCGGCAGTACCGCCGAATGTGTTCACGGCATGCCTCAATGCTGGGCCGGCTCGACCAACAACACCCACACCGACCACGGAAGCACCCAACAGTATTCTGAGCAACGCACGAGGGCTACTAAGTGTCGATAGTCTTGTCACTCAAGCATCGCCCGTGGCTGACAGAGGTCGACAGCAAGGACTTGAGGGGAGCCAGATGACGCTCAATACCCGTAATCTTCTATGTCTGCGAGCGCTCCTCAATCTTGGCATTGCTCTAGGCCCTACTCTCGGTTCCTCATGGCGTATCATTCTGGAAACCTTACAGCAAGCTGATTTCGTGCTGTTCTCCACGAGTAAGACTCCTGGCCGAACGCCGCTTGCAACCAAGGGAACGGATCAACATGCTGAGAACGAAGCAAATGCGTTGCTCTTGAACTTCAGCAGCGAAGTCCGCGCCGTCGAGACGGCAGCATCTCGTCTGATCGAGAGCACAATCGACTTCCCCAATGACGCCTTTGCGCAAGTTGTTGAGGCAGTATGCAATCTCTTGGAAAGAGCAAAAGACGACAAGCAGAAGACAGAGACTGCGGCGCAACCAAAATCGCCCACGTCGGGAGGCATGAAGCCGACGCAAGCAGGTCAACACCGTCGGGTTCTCAGTGTCTCTACTGCGGCCGCCGCGGGACCGAATCAAGAAGACCACTTTGCCCTGGCCAAGCTGGGTGATATTGCCACGATCAACATCGATCGATTGCTTTCGTACTCGCCAGGCATATCCGGATGGACGCCCCTGACTTCCGAGCTGATCCATATCATCAACGCTTCCTCAATGAATGCTTCCGTAAGGCTTCGAGCGGCGGAGATCCTGGTCAGGCTGGCTCTTGATGCAGCCAACATTGCGGCTACGATGGAGCGCGAACAATGCGGCCACGTTCAGTTGCTTCTGCTTGAGGCTCTCCGCGATGCACTGTTGCCTCTGCAGCAAGAAGATAGGGAAGTCACTGTCGCCAGTCATAGCACTGACGTCGAAATTCACAAGGTCGTCCTGGAAGGACTGAAGAACTTGCTTGAAAACTGCGGCGAGACACTCGTTAGCGGATGGGAGATCGCCTTTGAGATTATCGGCTCCATCTTCATCAACAAAAAGTTCGCCCCCGGAGAACGTCGGGGCTCCCAGACGAACGTTCTCATGACCCGATCAGCGAAGCTTGTTCGGTCTTCTTTCAATTCTCTTCAACTGATCTGCTCCGACTTCCTAGCGTCCTTGCCGAATCCTTGCTTTCTCATACTTGTCGATACCCTTTACAAATTTTGCTCACAAGACGATGACCTCAACATTGCGTTAACGGTATGTTACGAAGAGTCAAGCCCTTAGGACCAATCTAATACTCTGTAGACTGTTACGTTCTTCTGGGTCCTGTCAGATTTCCTTTCTGGCAAGACTGAGACCCTCCCCGTCAATGCCGACCTGATGCAGGGTTCAAGTATCTCTGACCTGGCAGCCTTAGCCGCAAACTCGGAGCATATCGCCTCAGACGCCGCTCTCTGGATGCTGTTGCTTTTGAGACTCACAACCGTCACAGCTGATGGACGTCTGGAGCTCCGCAATAGCGCAATCCAGACCTTGTTGAGAATCTTTGACGCGTACGGCGACAAATTGAGCCCAGAGGCCTGGTCTACCTGCGTCAAGTCTGTGGTTTTCAAGCTTCTTTCGTCAATAGAGGAAGAGCTCCAAGCCGCGGCAACCGATAGTACCACCCTGCAAGACCGCAAAGAATGGCACGAAACAGCATCCGTTGTATTGACCGGTATTTCGGAGCTCCTCACGACCTACATGGAGCCCCTATCTACGCATGCTTCGTTTAATGCTCTGTGGCAAGAGCTTCTTGGTCACTTTGCTACCTTGCTCGACTTCAAGGTGCTCACAATCAACACGGCCACGTACAAGGCACTCGGCAAGGTCATCAAGCTCGATTACGACCCCGGCAGACCAATCTTTGACACAAACACTGTCAATGCGGCATGGGAGCTGTGGTCTCGTGGCACGCCCGTCTCCCTAGACGAAGAGGACGGCAAGAAGGCAGACAACCAAAATTGCCTTATCGCCTACGTCGCGGCCTTCCACGATGTGTACCAACTGGTCCAGTCAGGTCTGACAGTGGACCGGGTCCGCCAGATGTTGACGCTCTTCCGAGAAGCCCTGCAACAAGCCACGGTGGGAGCCTACGTGAATGACATTGAGTACGTCACGCCGCTGCAGAACCAGGTCATGGAAGCCATCAAGATGGTGCGGACAGACCCCGCCGGCGTGCCTTCGGCCATGATCTCCCAGGTGGCAGAATTCATCCGCCTCGCCTTCAGCGACGAAGCACTCAAGGCACAGAGCGCGACGCAGAGGAGAACATACGTGGCCATGTCAAAAGTCAGCATGTCCATCCTGCAAACGCTAATCCTCCGCAACGCATCCGACGTAGACATTTATGCCAGCGAAGCCTTCTCCTCTGCCCTCTCGGCTCTCTCCAAGCCCGTTGTCCTCAAGTACGGCTTCCCCATCGTCACCAAGTCAGCCCAGCCATGGCGTCTCGCGACAAACTCGATCCTTGCCATCTTGGAAGCCACGCTCCCGCAGATCCGCGCCCTCGAAATCCCCCGCACGACGCTCCAGGACATGTGGCAGATGATTGTCGGAATCGCCGACGGCATCGTAAGCGCGGACACCAACGCAGCGCCCTCATCAGCAGACCTCTCGGATGACGAGTCCTTTGACATTGCATCCTTCCACAAACTCCGCGAGCTCATCATTCCATCCCTAGGAGCCGAGGCAATCCCAGACAAAACCCGCAAAGCCTACGCCGAAAGCCTCTTCCGGACCTCCATCATCCACGACCCTTCGCCGACCGAGTCCTCCCTCCTCTTCGGCTCCAGCAGCGATGGCGCCAACGGCCTCGCAGCGCTCTACAAGAAACGCACCGGCCGCACTGTCGACCCCCTCCCGACCCGCCGCGACCGCATGGCATACGTCTGCGTCGACGAGCTCTTCTCCCTCGTGTCCACCTACGATGTTTCCAGTCTACGCATCGTCGTGCAGCCGCCCACGCCCGCGTTCCCGCCCCCACGCTCCGCGACCTCGCACCTCTCGGAGGCGCCGCAGGCCCTACACATCCGCATCGCGCGCACCGTCGCGCCCTTTTTGATCCTCCGCGCGGCGCTGACCGTCCGGGCGTACATTGCCGACCAGCCACTGCGAGGCCGCATGCCGCAACCGCTTTCGCAGCGAAAGGAGCTCTTGCGCGTGCTGCGGCAGCTGGTCGATTTGACGTCCGAGTCGGACGCTATCCCCAGCACGCCCAACGTCGATAGCGATGGGAGGAAGCATCTGCTGCGGCTGTATCCCCTCCTCGTCAGTGCCGTGCAGGTGGCGGGTTCCTCTGGGGACGAGGCGGTACTGAAGCTGTGTGTGAAGGCTCTCGAGGTTGTTGGTGGTGAGCTGGGTGTTTAAAGAGGTTGTTGCACCGTTGCTCTGTTTTCAATGTATCATTACCTACTTTACCTATTAGACAGACATGGCCAGCAAGTTGTAGATCGTCGTTGCACTAGCTGATTGATATGGGAATTTCATGCTTTAGCGGTTTATAGAGCATCATCATCACTCGTCAACTCCAAGAATGCAGTTCAATATCACCATCTTCTTCTTCTTCTTGATTCCGACATACGAACCTAACTGGTACACCACACACCATTGCTCTATGTTTCGAGCAAAGAGAAAGCACCGTACCCTCTTTTGACGTTCCAGAGGTAAGCCGCGACTCTTACGAGCACATAATGGCTAGAGGGTAACACGAATTCCATGCACGCGTGCAGGCAGCCAGTCAGCCGTACCAAGAACGAATAAGCAAAAAACCGCAAACAGTAACCGACAGCTCTTCCTTCCGCGCCCCTTACCAGTGCATCTCCATCCTGGTCTCTGCAAATTCTTTCCACAGGCAGCGAATTGTGTCTGTTTAGAATATCACGTGGACTTTCACTGTTCTACTGATACTTTGAGTCCTTTCTTCTGTTAGGCAAATATCGACTCCATCATGGGCCAGCGAGGAAGGCCAAAAAAAAAAAGAAAAAAAAAAGGCGCCGGCTTTGTCTGTAAACGAAGGCTTCATAGTAAGCTTTCAAGCCTTCATAACATGAGCCTAACACATGCACAGATTCATTCAGCGTCTTTTGGATTGTATGTGCAATACACACAAAACAAGCATAACCAAAAAAGGGGCAAAAGGAAGCAAACCAAAACAGCCAGACCCCAAAAGCCATCTTTTCAAAACGCATAAGCATCCCATCCCGTCTATTCCTCCCCCGCGTACGAGGGGAGGGGGTGGAATCCCACCGGTCCAACGGCCCGCCTCCTCACTCCTCCCGTGTCCACCTCCAACGCCAAGTAAACGACGCCTGCAGGACAAACAAACACACACCACCCCCCTTGCTTCTCCTCACCAAAAGAATTCCCACCAATTCCCCTCTCGTATCCAGAGACCTCGTGCTTGTGGATGCCGGCACTAGCGCGACCTCTACCTCCATTAGGAAATCTGGGGAATATAGGGTTTAGTTCTCCCGAGCGACGGAGGAGGCCCAGCCAAGACTTGAGCAAAAGCTTGAGAAGGAATTGGCTTTTTCCTACTTTTGACAGACATTCGTGATGAGCCACGGCACAAAGGAGAAACTCGGATTTTGGTGATGGCTTCGAATTACTGCAGAGACCCCATGGTGGAGTCTACTACAGGTGTTGTATAGCCTAATTGTACTAACGAGAGTAATTGATAAGGCATCGCTCGACAAGGCAGCTTACATCCGTAGTGGGACGTATGAGTATTTTGTGTCGCGATTGCCTCTGGTATCATGAACAACCTCAAATTCTAAGCCCAGCCGATGCTGGGCTCGCATTACAATCCACCACCTAGCCCTGTTAGAACCTTCCAAATGGCAATACAAAACGACGCATTGTTTTTGGGGTTTCTTCCATTTCCTGTCGGTCACTCCGCAAGAGATCGAACATCTAGGCAGCCGTCTTCTCGCTGTGCGCGGCGCGGGTATTGATGTCCTCCTCGTGGACGTTGGCGTCAATCTCCTTTTCGACCTGGGTGAGATCGACGTGCGCGACAGCGTCGTCACCGTCAAAGATTTTGGCAATCTCCTCAAGGGTGGGACCCTTGGTCTCGACGTAGAAGAAGTAAACGAAGACGAGTTCGCAAAAGTCCCAGAGGGTGTAGAACAACATAAAGTTCCAGTGGTTGGGGAGCTCGTCCCATGCGATCTTGTTGGTTTGGCTGATGGTGTGGTTAGCTGATCCATTGAGTGCATCTGGGGAATGGATAAAACGTACTTTCCAATGGCGAGGATGGCCTGGACGGTAATATTCATGATCATCATGCCCTTGGCACGGAGATGGAAAGGCAGGACCTCGAGACCATAGGCAATGAGCAGACCGGAGAAACCAATATCGTAGAAGATGCCAAAAATCCAGATAAAGACGAGCTGGGCGTAGCCAGAGCCTTGGTTAGTGCTGTTGGAGTTCTCGAAAACGGCACCGGTGATGGTCCAGCAGACGAACGACACAACCATACCGCTGATGGCAGTCAGGAAGAGTGGGCGACGACCAAAGTAGTCAACAGTCAAGGCGGCACCGATGGAGCATGAAAGATCGAGAATGGACTTTCCGGTTGAGATGGCGAGCTTCTGATTCTGCTGGGTGATACCGGCACCCTCGTAGATGGCGTCCATGTAGTTGGAAAAGAGGGCGTTACCAGAGTACTGGGAGATGATACCGAGGGAAATGATAATGGCCAGACGCCAGCGGTTTCCCTTGGTCTTGAGGAAGTCGACATAGCTGGTCGTCTTGTCGGCGTTCCTCTCCATCAGAATGGTCTCCTTCATCTCGCGGAACTCGAACTGAACAGTGGCGTTGTTGAAGTCGCCGCCAGCATGGTGCTTGGCCAAGACGGCGAGAGCCTCCTCGGAGCGGTCCTTGTTGATGAGATAACGCGGAGACTCGGGGACCCACCAGATACCGATGAGCTGGATGACGGAGGGGACAATTTGGATAAAGGTGATGGATCGCCAGCACCAGTCGTTGTTTACATATGAGGTTCCCCAGCCGATGGAGGCGACGATCAGGGCACCCAGGTTCCAAAGACAGTTGTAAATCTGTTGACTCAAGTCAGTCTTTGCTCCATTTGTACAGAAGGTTTATATATGGTATTCGGGGTTGGGTTGGAGAGAAACCGACAGCAGTGACAGGGCCACGGTGCTGAGGGTGGCAGATCTCGGTCAGCAGCAAGGGAGAAGCCATCTGAGCAAGTGAGTTGCCGAAACCCAGGATGAATCGACCGCCAATGTACACTGAAATGACAGTTAGCCTCACGTTCCAACTACTCGCGAAGGGCTAGAGATCTTTGACTTACTTCCCCAGCCGTTACAGAAGGCCGTGACGGCACCGCCGACGATCATGAAGCAACAGCCGCTAACAATGGCAATCTTACGTCCGAAGTTGTCTGCCACGTAGGGTGTGATGAAGTACGAAACAATGGAACCGATGTTGAACATGTTGATGAGGATACCGAGCTTGTTGTTGTCGGAGACGCCGTCGCCAAAGTAGTCCTTCCATCGCTGCATCTGCTGAGAGGTGTTCACGAGCATACCATCGTAGCCGGTGGTAGCTGAAGCGACCATGAGGAATATGGTCGAGAAGTAGAGCTTGCGAAGATGGGGCTCTCTCAGCCAGTACACCTTTTCGAATCGCGGGGCCTCGGCCTGGGCGATGTCGACGTTGTCGGCCACTTGCCGGGACATGACGGCCTTCTTCACCATCTTGGCGATGTTTTATGGGTTACTTCCTTAAACACTGGTAAAGGTTTTCTAAAGAGAGAGTGATAAGAGAGGGTATTGAAGTTGACTGGCCGACTCGCGGGTGAAGAGGGAAACGGTCTGTGGACGAAGGGGTCAGGGTAGGGGACTTATATGCGTTTCCTCACCTCCTAATCCCGAGATTTCCTCAGCCAGAGTAGAGGCATTGGAGTTCTCTCGATCTGCACGGCTGCTGACCCCGGAGCTAGTCTGCTCACCCCATTCGGACGTGCCCACCCCCGTGGAGGAAGCGTCGGGGGGAGGCGGGGATGCATTAAGAGCAGGGATGTGCGGCGGCGACGGCACGAATTGGCGGCATGCGGGTAAAGATGGGCTGGATGATTGGAGTGGGTGGCTTCACTCTCCAAAAGACATGGAGTTTGACCGATTCTACGTCTCGAGTCTCGACTATGTGAACGGGCGTGGTCGCGCATCTCTGCCTGGCTTCTCGGGAAAGCTCAAGCAACTCTCAGGTTGCTCGACATAGACCCAGACAGGCCTTAGTGGGATGGTTTTGTGCGGCACAGAAACATACCACCTGGTACCGGTGCAAGCATCGACATGGATTCCAGGGTCTGCTGCTTCGTGATTCGTGGCCCGGGCCTGGTTGCATGGGGGGATAGATATTCGACACACCATTCCATGTGCCACGCCAGCTAGCCAATTGTTTCTGGCTTTCAAAATGGTCTTTCCAAAAGACTCATCTCCGTGCCGTTTACGTGATACTCCGACTCGACGTGCAGGGGTATGGAGAGGCTTCCCCATGGGGGCCATGGCTTGTTCTGAAAAGAAAAGTAACAAAAGCAATGTTGGTGCTTGCACCGTTTGCCAGAAACGTTCTGGAGTTGCATTCCGTGACCTGTTGGTATTAGGACCCCTAGATCGTACTCTCGCGAGAATGAGTGCAGTAAAGCCTCGGCTTGCACCAGGCATCTTCGGTCCACCGGTTCATCCCTCGAGGCTAGTCCCCATAGCCCACCGTTACGACTATACCTTGTCTGCAGTTGGAATTGGCTTAGAATGTCCAAACAAGTAAAAACTACTAGCTGGATCCCAACAAAGTGGTAATGTCATCGCAACAATGAAGCACACCAGCTGGCTAGCGAGAGCTTCTATCAAGCGGTTGGAGGTCCTTTGGATTCTGATTTCTGGGGCCCGTAGAAAGCTCTTCTGTGTGGATCTTCCGTAGTCTATGATGCTTAGAACTACGTAGTCTGGCGCTCGATGTACTGTGTATTCAAGTATATTACCTGACGCCGGTTTGGTGGCAACAATGGCCATGGACTTTGATGCTTCCATTAGGTTGGCTTATGCCTGGCGTGAGTCAGCTCCTGTCACCAGAGGAAATTCGAACCACTTGGACCAAAGAAAGTCATGCTCGAGGTGCGAGGAACTAGCGTACCAGAAATCGATTGAAGAGCCCTGTTCATCTGGGGCGAGATGCGGTTCAGGTGTGAAGCTGGACTGGGGTGCGGCACATGTGGCTTCGCGAGAAGGGCCGTCTGGATGAATGGCCGGCAAAAGACAGATGCAATTAGCCATGTCCCCGTCATTGGTCGACATCTTCATAATAACTATTAAAGGCAAAGACCGATCGCAGGGCGTAGGTGTAGGGGAAGGTGCGGAGACTGGGGGAAGCTCTACTCCAACCCGTTGCCTGACTTAAGCCGTGAGTAATAAACAGGCTATGAGCAGTTGGAACTGATGGTGGTGGGCGAAAGACGTCAATTGGACTCGCCTAAAACTCATCATGCGGGTTCGAGGCACAGAATGCCTTTGGCGAAGCGAATTAGGTGACAGCCCTCGCTCGACGGAGATGTTCAATCAGCGCAGGCCAGTATTGAACGGTTTTGTGGCGGCTGGTTCTCTACAAGATTGCTGTTGAATGGTCTATTTCGAAGAATCGGATGCCGTGTGTTGGCATTTCAGCGATTGACGGTTGGGCTGATGAGACTATGTTGCGGCCTAGATTAGGTATGTGCATGCTCGACACCTGAAGGGCTTCAGATTGATAGTTGGATATTGCACAATCGGCTCTTGCGGTGATCTATCCGAGACCCTGAAGAATCTAGGTTTCCTGATCTTGATACCTTGAGTTCCGTTTCAATTTGTAGATCCCAGCGTCATCTCATGAGACTCAGGCTGGTTCCTTTTCGTAAAGGAGTGCCATAATTCTCATCAAGAGCGAGCGAGGCAAGTGCCGACAGACTCAATTCCCTCTGGAGTCTGGCTCGACTCGGTACGGGCTCAAGAGACATGGACGCATACGAGTTGAGTTCCGGAATTGGAGCTAATGGATGTACACTTGATGAACGGTATAGTCTTCCTCGACTGCAGTAAGGGTTTGTCGCCCGAGAATCATCTCGTGAATTCTTGGTAGCTATCCCCTTATGCGTGAACGGTTTCTATATAATTCATTCGCGATAATCGAGAAGGTTGAAAGGGCCAAGACTAAGATCGGTGCGCCGGCGCCGTCTATTCTCGCGTGATCATGCAATCCGCATTCCTATGGAGAGATGCTGGGACGCCACCGGAAGCTTGAGTGGTTGAAAGAAGCGCCCCCTCGGAAGGCAGGGCCGGTATCTGACAGGTAACTTGATACCCATTGGTACTAGCTCACCTAGGTCTCTGATGCTCCTAGAACGTTGGAGAGCACAAGGTCATGTTGCAAAGCCTCGCTACTTTCGTCCCCATGCCGAAATTGGACCCAAGCCATCGGAGTTGGGCGACCGGAAGGGCCGTCAAGTTGTCAACTGATCTGAGAAAAAAGATAGAAGTTAACCCGGACAGACCACTTACCGCCGATGTCGTGGACGCGCTCCCTTTTTGGGCATGCAAGGGCTGTCCGCAGGACCAAGTAAATCGGCACCACTTGGCCTGTATTCGTCGATAGGGTGGGCGGTGTATATACATGAGGATCTGTGGTCCTTTTGCCCGGGTTGATGGAAAGTTGACTTGGTCTCCGATCGTCGCTGCTGGCTCGAGGCTGCTTAGGGCGCACCGAAAACCTGACACGATCGAGTTGGCAACATTCTACAGTTGATCACGACCTTTGTTACGAGATCTACGCAGCTTGCTGACTTGGCTTCGCGAGGTACGTGTTGGCAGTTGCCTGGCATATTCAAAAAGCGTTGGCCCGGGCCTCGTCCGCCGGCTCCATGGAAACTTGCAGATCCGTATGGAGAGGTCATCCTGTCATCGAATGAATGTCAGTCTCAAGTTGTGGCATCCGAGCTTGACAATGTCTCATGACCCACCAACAATGGCAGCCGGAAGCATGGCACGATGCTTCCAAATCCGGGGAAGCCCACTGTTACTGACACTCTCCCCGGACCCCAGGCTCAGGTCCACAGCACTAGGCTGAACGGTTGCTGGGAGTATGCCGCTGGACTGGAGCAGTCTAGCGCGTGTCTGTGAACCTAACACGCGGTTGTTTTGTCTGGGCATCCCGGCAGCCGGCGACTTCGATGGCTGCACTATTGAAATGGGATTCTTCTGACTTGACTTGCCTTGCCGCACCCTCTTCAAAAGATAGAGTGAGTGGTAGAAGCGGCTGCGTGTTGAGGGTCCGGTTCAAGTCTGTACGTTCTGGTTAGATCCTGGCCAATTTAGCCGACAGCGAGGGTGGTGAAGCGGTTGGCCAAAGTCCTAGGCGAAGCGAAAGACGACGCCTCTTTAGTTGGTTCCAGGTCCACGGGAGGTAAACAACACCGGTTAAAGTCGATGCATGGAGTTTACCCCAGAAATTGTCAGCACGAAGAAAGGGGCACTGCGACGGCGAGGATGCGGACAGAGCCAACGCAGCGGGAGGATGGTCGTGGCCATTAGTGTGTGGCTGTATGTAGACGACAAGTTAAGGTTGGTTGGAGAAGAATGAGAAGATTTGCATTTGGCGGCGTTGGATGCCAATTGAACAGAGCCCATCCTGCTCCATCTCGGGCCTTTTTGCTCTGGCCAAAACATGGCATGGAGTTCTCGCCTTACCGTCCGTAGTATGCCTTAGCCTCTACTTCCTCGGGCAACTCTTCCCTGTTGCCCGATCGTCATCATGGCGCGTTCTCCCATCCCGGCTTGGCTCTCCTTCTTTTAGACTTCCATGGACCGTTTTTCCGGTGGCTTGGTATAGCCCTGTCAGCAAAACATATCAGAGCCATCCGTACGGAATGGACCATCCATTGGCAAGCCATTGTCTCGACTCCTCGCCCATCATGTGCGGTCCAACGTTATGACACATCTTCGTGTCTATTCTCTGAGCTAGCTAACTACGTGCAATACTGGTATCTTCTGCGAATGTGCCCTCCGACTGGCGAATAAACAATCCTATAAACTTCCTTAGGTATCCGAAACTCCATTTCCTCACGCCAAATGGCCACTCCTAGCTATGGCAATCAGCAGCACGATCTCTCTGATACACAAGATCGGACCCAACTGCGATAATCGAACATTTTTTACATCCGGGCTTCACCCTTTGCCAAACACGACCAACGAATCCCTTGCCGCTATAGCCAACTTGCGGCTCAAACTTTCAGCAAATCTGCGGGCTAGCAATCGCGACGATCACCGCGGCATTGTATGCTTGGTAGCTCAACATCCTCCGTCAACATCCATGGTCTCGGCGAAAGACTCGCCATAAGCCTCAAGCGCGTCTCTTCCCTGCGAAGACGACCCGAAAGCGCCCTCCAACTCGTTGGTGGTGATCGAGTCAAGCGCCTTATTGAACTTTTCCAGCTCGTTCTTCAACTGTTCTCTCTTGCGAGCGGTCGCTTCATCCTCCTCCATCAGACGTGCAAACACAGTCTCGTCACGACCACCGATGAGACCGAGGTTGTTCTCGAGGAAGAAGTCGAGATCCTGGACGATCTTCGGCATCATGCGGGACGTGACCGACAGGCAGACTGTGTCGGCGAAGCGGAGAGCGGACAGCATATAGTAGCCTCGGACGTAGGCAGCCACCTTTAGCTCCTTATCAAAGGTGTCTGGGCCCATCTTCCCAAGCTCCTGGTGATGCTTCCGCTCCTCGTTCATGCGCTGCTCAGGTGTCATTTGGTCCCAATCATGGAACTCGTAGGAGTCTCCCGAGAATGCCTGCCAGCGCATAACGTGGCGGTAACGCGTGAGCACCCGGCTCTCAGAGCGTTGATAGTCTTCAAAGGCCTTCTGATTGACCGTGAAGAGCTGGAACGTCTCCATGTCGTAGATATCCTTGAGAAAGGACATAGCCTCACTCCGACGCTCCCTCAAAAATTCGTTCATGAGGTTGGTAGACTTCTTGAAGATCAATCGCTTCATTAGGGAACCAAAAGCCTGGCCAAGGGCGTAGTCGACGATTCGTTGAAGACAATTCATAGTCTCTTGCAGGAAGGTCTCCATGGGCTGGTTCCAAGCCTTGACGGCTTGTTTGCACAGGTCTTCATAGACTTCGTCAGACACAATACTAGGCATGCCTGCCTTGGTTTTGGCCTTGATGTCTTCACGAATCAGCGCCAGTGTCCGGAATCCAGCGCCATAGTTAGCGTATCGTTGGAAGGGCGGAGCCAGAGGCGTTGGCTGGGCTGGTCTTCGGCGAGAGGGCGTCGATGGCGCCGGACCGCTGTCTTCTGTCTTGATGGCAGCCGAGAAGGAGCCACTGCCATTGGGGGTTGGTCGGGGTCGTTTGGCAGCTGAATGATGTTGGCCGCAGCCGCCACGCTTTCTGTTCGAAGGGGTGACGTTTGGTGCGTTGTCATCCTCGTCATCGGAGATTTCAAGAACAGGAATGTCCGACTTATCCTTCAAAATGAACTTGGGCTTCATCTGGAGAATGCAATCCCGGAAGCTATCAGAAAGTGATCCGTAGTTAGAGGAAAATTTCCTACCGCGAAGAGTTTCCTTGACAGTGGAGGAGAACGCCATTAAGCTCTTGCGGACTTCCAACTCCACATTGTTGGGCAACTCGGGCAGTGTGCTGAGCTCAGCCTCGATCTCACTGAGCCTCGACTGCACCTTGTACTTGATAGAAGGGAGACTGAAAACGTCAGTATCTCGTCGAAATGTGAGGGATAGACAACTGAGGTGAAAGACTTACTTCTTGGCGAATTCCTTGCCCAACTTCTCGGAGAGAGCGATCTTGAGCTTCTCCACGCCACATCGCTCGCGGAATGGATGGAACTCCTCTGGCCAGCGTTCACTTGCATCTTGGTGAAAGAATGCCTCCTCCCATCTCTGTTGATCGTCGAGCTTCTGGTTCGACGGCCTAGAGGTAATGAAGAACTCGTGACCAATCTTGTGTGCCTCACCCCGCAACATCGACAGCCATTGGCTATTGTTGCCTTCAGGAAGGAGATCGGCCTTAGTCATCACCCCGATAGTCCGTTGCTGAGCATGAAGGACACGGATGATGGAAAGCGTCGAGGACGTCTCAGGGTCGACATTCATTGGCACAGCCCAGATGATGAGGGCCTCGGAATGGGAAATGTACTCGCGTGCGAGGTTCTCGACCACTGACACAAGATACTCATCTTCCTCGCGTGCCGCATTGCGGAAGATACCAGGCATGTCGTAGAAAGACAAATCAGGCAGGTCCGGGCCCTTGATCTCCAGGGCGACAGTGTTGGGGCTGAACTTGGCGAACGTTCTCTCTGCCTCGTCGTCCAACAAGCACTGCTTGGTGATGGCGCCGGTGCCGGGAACGTACAACTCGTGGTTCTGATCATGGTTGAGGATGGCGATTTGCGCCCACTTCAGGACAGTATCGATGTCCGACTGGTCGTAAATCGTCATAAATTCCTTGACCACTCGCGCCTGCTTCACCCAGGGCGGGAACGGGTTCTCTGGAGTGACGTCGGCCTTTGTGAGGTAATGATTCGGAGGCCGGAAGGCGTAGTCCTGCTGAAGAGAGACACGACAAGACCACTGAGGACCGCCACGGTCGCGAGGGCCACTTCGTGAAACCCGAATGTGAACGGGGCAACGAGTACAGACGCCCTCGCTGCGAGGGAGGTTGAGACCGGCAAGACCAGACATCAGGCTCGATTTTCCGGCAGACTGGTCTCCAACGAGAACGAGCTGGGGAAGAGCGACATCGTGGGAGACGCCAATCTGCTGGAGTTCACCGAGAGTATCGTTGAAGATCTTGACCTTGGCACCAATGTCCCGGAAGGAGCCATCGAGAAACGAATCGTTCTGCATGGGGATGATGGGCGGATCCATGTCGCGGTTTCTAACCTGAAGGAGAACAGGTTCGCTCTCGTCGAATGTTGGATTCGTGAGCGCAGTCCGGGCAGTTTGAGGGGCAGTGTAAGCGCCGTGAGGAGTAGGCAACAATCCCGAGGTGATGGAAGGCGTGGCTACACGATGGTTAGAATTCGAAATTGGGAAGGTAGATAGGTAGAAAGGAAGCAAATACTTACGGGCGTCCGATCTCAAGAATGATTGATTGACATCCGCAGGTCCAGCATGGTATGACCGGGCCTGATTTCTGTTGTGCTCCGGGGAGCCGTTGTAGGTGTTGGTGAGAGAAGGTGTAGGAGAAGTATTGTTCTGATGATTGCCGGGCTCTGGCTTGACGGTATGACCTCTCGACGCTCTTGCCTTCGTCATTTTGAATGAGGCAGGAGGAAAGAGAATGAGAGGAAAGGCAGGAGGAAAGATTTTGAGGGCAAAGTAGAGGGTCGATGAGGTTGAAAGCCAATATTTCCGATGTGAGTAAGTTGGGTACCTCAAAGAATGGCAGAGGGTCAATTAACGACCCAACCCACCTCTAGGCAGCAAAAAAGATGGGGGACAGTGAAAGAAGTGTATGTGAGAGAGGAGTTAAAGGTGAGAGGTAAAGCAAAAGGTAAAGTGAGGTATTGAAGCTGAAGCTGGATATCAGGCAGGTGAAGGGAAGGAGCTCTGGGGAGCTTTAAAGCTTTAAGAGCTCTTTCCTCGTTTGGGTGACCTGAGCAACCACAAGTCCCGCTCTCCTGGAGCTCTCATTAAAGCGGTTGTTAGTGTTAGGAGGGACATGAGAAGGTGCAGCCCACTGTTGAGTTTGGGAGCAACAAAAGGCGATAATAATCATGTAAAGTATCTGTATGTTATTTTGATTATTTGGAAACAACTTTTACACATTTTCCGATATTTCCATTGACGTGATGCTGGTGATATCTCATCATGTCGTTTGTGAGGTGAGGTAGCTACTATCGTGGAGTATTGGGAACTGGAGCGAACGAGGTGCATCGGCGGTCTCCCAGCAGGCAGGGATGTCAGGGACCTCAGGGGCGCAAGATTCGAAGAGAATGGCTGGCAGTGGAGCTTGGCTCCGGCGATCCCCTGCGAAGGTATCAGAGACGCGACTTGGTACTTTCCCAAGCTGTCTGAGATGCACAGCTGCCTGCTAGATTTCGCCCAAGATGAGTGCATCTTCACCTGGTCAACCAAGTCACTGCTCACCTTTCAGGCACCACATTGTCGCGTGTGCTGCCTGCTTTACACGTCCTCGACACGCTCAGGTACCGACGCGTAAATTGATTTCATTGATGTCAATTGGAGAAGCTTCCTGCAAGGTACCTGCGACCTCTTTACATGATTTCAGATTCCCACCCCAATCGGCCGCCGATGCTGTCTTACCATGCTTGCCATGTCATGCCATGGTACCTAAGGTATCTGAGAGTTGCAGATGAATCATCTACAGCAGCCTTTCAGCTCCCCGTCTGTTCAAACTCCAAACAGATAGCCTGCCTTATCTTCCAAAAGATGCCCAGTAGGAGCGCTCTCATATATCTGGCTTCAATGGTAGACGATAAGGATTGCTACGAAAAAGAAATGTTTGGCTTCTCAAAGGGACACGAATGAGACGTTGAGCTTGTCGCATGTGGTCCTGGGCCACTATCTACGCAGCAATAGTGGATGGAAGGTACCTTACGAACTATTTACTGCTTATCGATAGCCTGGAGACCACCTGGCGGGAAGCTCCTTCCTGCCACGCAAGGGAATCCATTCCACCCCGCAAAGGGTCCTCCGCAGTAAACAGGTACACCTCTACACAGGTAAAACAGGTGCCTCACAAAGTCTCGCAATAACAGCAAGAAGCCCCCGCAGCCACATCTAGAAACTACACGAGCCACCTGATGACCCTCCTGCCTCGTTAGACCCCTGCCAACACATGCATTGCCTGCTCTGAATTTATTCTTGGGACCTCACAAGCTTGGGTGAACACTTTCTCAGGGGGACCCCCTTCTAAAACTCACGAAGCGGTGACGTTGCAAATAGCGTCTTCAATTCCCACCTCAGCTACTCCATACCGGGTATCTCAACCTCTATCTAAGCCTTCCTTCCCTTCCCTTTCTCACCACCACAACCAGAGATACCCATCCTATTCAAACAATGTCGCTGCAAGTCCCCTACCGTGGAAAGGCACCCAGAGAGGGTGCCACCAAGGCCGTCATTCTGGTAAGACCATCTACTTTATGGTGTTTTGCGCGTCACTTTATTGTGCGGCGCGTGCATCTCCAAAATCTCAAAACCCCGCCTTGATTTCCCCCTCCCTCACAAAGCTCATCAAAGCTTATTGTCCTCTGCAAACGGTCGCAAGCTAACCAGAACCTTCAAATCTTCAGGTCGGAGGCCCCTCCAGAGGAACTCGATTCCGTCCTCTTTCTCTCGACGTCCCCAAGCCCCTCTTCGAAGTCGCTGGGCATCCCATCATCTGGCACAACCTGGCTGCCATCGAGCGAGTCCCTGGCAAGGAGATCACCGAGGTCCTCATTATCGGCTACTACGACGAATCCGTCTTCCGCGACTTTATCAAGGACGCCTCCCACGAATTTCCCAACCTCTCCATCAAGTACCTCCGCGAGTATGAGGCCCTCGGCACTGCAGGTGGTCTCTACCACTTCCGCGATGCGATTCTCAAGGGCCACCCTGAGCGCCTCTTCGTCCTGAATGCCGACGTCTGCTGCTCCTTCCCTCTCCCCGAGATGCTCCAGCTCTTCCACGACAAGAACGCCGAGGCCGTCATTTTGGGTACGCGCGTCTCTAATGAAGCCGCCACCAACTTCGGTTGCATCGTCAGCGACGCTCACACCCGCCGTGTCCTTCACTACGTCGAGAAGCCCGAGTCGCAAATCAGCAACCTGATCAACTGTGGTGTCTACCTCTTCTCTACCGATGCCATCTTCCCCTCCATCAAGACCGCCATCAAGCGCCGTACCGATCGTCCTTCGCGCCTCGTCTCTTACCCGAGCTCCGAGAACCTCGAGAACAGCTTCATCATCACCGACGACGATGAGGAGCGCAAGAACGAGGTCATTCGCCTCGAGCAGGATATCCTCGGTGACCTCGCCGACACCAAGCACTTCTTCGTGTATGAGACCAAGGACTTCTGGCGCCAGATCAAGACGGCTGGCTCAGCTGTCCCTGCGAACGCCCTCTACCTGCAGAAGGCCTGGCAGAACGGCTCCAAGGAGCTCGCTCAGCCCAGCGCCAACATCATCCCTCCGGTCTTCATCCACCCTACTGCCACCGTCGACCCCACCGCCAAGCTGGGCCCCAACGTCTCCATTGGACCCCGCGTCCACGTTGGCCCGGGTGCCCGCATCAAGGAGTCCGTCGTCCTCGAGGACTCCGAGATCAAGCACGACTCGTGCGTTCTGTACTCCATCATCGGCTGGGGCAGCCGCGTCGGTGCTTGGGCCCGTGTTGAGGGTACCCCCACTCCGGTTGGCAGCCACACCACCAGCATCATCAAGAACGGCGTCAAGGTCCAAAGCATTACCATCCTGGGCAAGGACTGCGGTGTCGGCGACGAGGTCCGCGTACAGAACTGCGTGTGCCTGCCCTTCAAGGAGTTGAAGAGAGTGAGTCTGCCTAAACTACCGACAGTCTTTCATATTACTGACAATCATCTAGGACGTTTCAAACGAGGTCATTATGTAAATCGACAGGTTTGGGATACGTCGGGTGTAGTGGGGATAACGGACGACGTAATGAAGAAAGGATTTGCATTGGGGTCAGATAGAGCTCCATCACTCTTCATAGATGCATGCGTCTTTGGTCACAAAAAGCACAAGTCGAATTCAGCAATTCAGAGCATTTCAATCTGCCACTTAATCCCCTGTATATACGTGTGATGAGTCTGGAGAACGTGCTAGCACAATGTCGGGTACCCTGTTGGATTCAATGGCTTGACTGTTCACCTGGTGAACGAGTGATTCACTCACCCGGGTTCCTACGATGCTTCATGGCGCACTCCCGGCGCACTCCCACTTGCGATGCCTCAGGTAGAGCTACGCCATCCACCGCCCGCACCCCTTATGAGGAGTGAATCATGCTCGATCCTCAACAATAAGTCGGGCCACATGGCCGAGGGGTCACGAAGTGCTGGCTGGAACAGTGATGCTCCTGTTCCTTCCAGGACTCTGGCCTTCAAAACTCGGGTGGTCCATTCTTTTTTTGGTTTATTGCCAACTTGACCTTCTCCTTTTTTCCCAAGGCACTTGCTTGCCTCCCATGTCTAAGGTAAGTCATGGCGGCTTCTTGACTAGGAAACTAATTCTGCTGTAAGACGACTGCAACATTGGACCCTTGCCTGTTTGTTCTGTCCAGAATTTCGGGATATTTATGTCCCTCCCACACAGTAATCGGAAGGATTGCTCCAGACGTTCCTCGGGGTATCTTTCCCTTCCGCTGTCACCGTTGAAGCTGAATCATCGCCTGGCGGCAAAAATCTCAATCTTGAACTGACGGTCTTGAGGCGGCGGGGGGTTCAACCGTATTTCGGCGTCCTTTTGCTGGAGTTGATTCATCTCTTACCAAACTTCCCTACTCATACCTTCCCACTTTTGAAGGATACTGTCTTTCTTCGACTGACAGAGATATGCAGCACAATAAAGGGCCAGGGAGAGAAGTTCGTCGCTACAATGTACTACATAACCGGTATTCCCCACGTGACGGCCCATCTCCGTGGTCATTCCAAATATCCACATGGTCTTTTGAAGACAGTCTTTCGTTACTCAGCACCACTGTATGCTCTAGCATGATTACATAGATAGATGCCTTACGGGGTTGCACAAGTGATCTTTCCTGATTGGAGGTCCTTTACTCGTTCCAAAGCCTCTCAGAGGTGCTCTGGTTTGCAGCAGAGGAAGACGGTATAATATCGTATACCTTTGGCTTCCGATAATACCGTTCTACGTCAATGTTGAGTATGAGATAGAAATTGACGGTGATTTCCCGACACTTGATCACTGAACATAGTCACAAAAGCCCCGTTGTTATGTGTAGCACTGAGGACAACCTTATTCGAGGACTTTTCTTGCGGTATCTGGACAGAGTAAGAGGGTGACGTTTCACAGTTCATTACACGTCCCCAACTATCTGTCGTCCGTTATCCACAGTCCATTATCTGTTCTTCGTTATCATCTGGTAAACGATCCTATCCCGTCGTGCGCTATCACGTTGCGCTCATCCCACTTTGGGACCAGAAGTTATCAGGCGAAGCCATCTCTCCCGCCTCCAAATGTTCAGCTCGCATGAGACGTGGCTTCCGATAGTACTCAGGGCCGCGGAGCCGAGAAGGTCGGATTTGAGCCGGAAAGGACTGTCGGATCACAAAACTGTCAGCTCCAAGCTACCGGATATAAGGGGTAAGGGATAAAACAAGGAATCAAATCTACTTCGTACCTCAAATCTGCACCTCCTCGAAGCCCCACTGGTTCCATTTCTCATCGTCAATGGCCAACGGATCTTTACTGTGACCGCCGGCGAGAACGAGCAGACGAATCCACTCACTCGCCAGCTGAACACTGTCAGCGTCGTCGGCAGGCGTCTCCAACTTGCCGCCATACCATCCACGGATCAAGCGTCCACCGGCGCCCTGAACTGCCGCCTCGGTATTATCGCGAATAGACTGGCGGAAGCCAAAGAGGATGGAGAGATTGGCTTTCACCTGTGGGTTGTTGTTGACGTGGGCGTATCGGGAGATGGGGTCAAAGATGATGAGCTCAAGGCCGTCGGCGTACTTGTGAAGTACAATGGCGAAGCCGAGACGAGGGCAGAGCGAGGACTAGACGCCCTGCTGGGTCTCGGCGCCAGAGACCTCGTCGACAGAAGGGATAGCGCCCCAAGAACGTCCAAACCAGGGGGTTGCGAGGACAATAGACAGGACCTTTCCAGACTGGAAGGCTTTGATGGCTTGCGTCATTGCGTTTTCGACCGTGAAGCAGTATAGAGACTGGCCACCGGAAGGGATCGACCACTGGCGACGCTCCATGGAACTGCGGAAGTTGGAGACGGGGGCGAGAATCAAGTTCCACTTGCTGTCGATCTGGTAGTTGGTAAGAGCGAGTGAACAGAGAAAGGCGCGGGTATCGAGGGGGAGGGTGGCCTTGCTGGGAATCATGGGCATGTTGCCAGGGGTCTGGGGCGTCTTGCCGAAGAGGACGCTTCGAAGCTCCGGCGTGGCGATCAGGGCGAGTTCGTGCGGGTCGAAGTGAGTGGGAGGCCAGCGCATGTTGTCCGCGCGGCCGGCGACGCTGGTGCTCTGAAGCTGAGCCGTGAGAGCACCCATCTCGTTGGGGCGGGCCGAGAGGGACACAGCATGAAGGGGAGGAAGACCCGCGAACAGGTCCCTGACGTAGATCCAAGTGTCAACGGCCATGTTGAGATCAGTCTTGAGTCGGTCAGGCGGGTTAGCGCGACGGGCGCGGACGTAGACTTCATCAATGTCCTTGATTGCGTCGCCACTGAGTTCGCCTCTGGTCTTGAGCTCAGCGGCGACGGTTGCGTAGAACGCAGAATGGCCTCGAAGAGTTCCGTAGAGGTCTGCTCTATCAACGAGAGTGTGAAAGATGCGCAGAAGACAGACTTCAGCCTCTCTGTCCATGTCGACCATGTCGTTGACATTGCTGTTGGCCCAGGTCCACTCGCTTCCGAAGAATGCTGCCAAGACGAGGTGGACGGTCTCTCTGTCGGGGAACAGCGGGCCAGGAGTGAAGGTGAAGCCCCTCTGCATGAGGATTTTCTTGGGACCTTTTTCGTTGCCCATGATCGCGCGACTGCTTGTTGCTTTTGCTGAGTTTGGTATGGTGTCAACGTCAGGGACTTCAAGTGAATTTGTGGATGAGATGAGTGAGGTGGTAAGACAAGGAAGATTTCGAGGCAAGTCGATGGAGTGGAGGAGTGGTTCAGGTAGCAGGTAGGTAAGGTGATGAGTGAGTTGCCGGGGAGATTAGGGCAAGGTGAGGTGAATTTGCCATTGCCTACCTGAGGTGAGTTGATCAGTCGGAGGAAGGAGCGAGGGGATCGAGGATTATCATAGGTTCCGCACAAGGCCGTCCCCGTCTTGACGCTTATCCCTGTGGGCCCGACATCCATCTAAGAGGACCTTACACATGCCTTAAGGTCTGTAGGCAGGGGCACCTTAGGATAGAAAGGAGCACCCAGACCCTCAGCATCTCAATGTTTGGAAAAAAAGGCAAGTTTACAGCCTGTAGTTTCCCTCTATTCACTTTATATAACAAGTTGGATAACATGAGACTGATCATCCGTAGCATGTGATGAGGTGATCCAGATTTTACCTTCACAGAACCGGGGCATATATGAACAGAATCGAGGCAAGGTAAACAAAACTAAAATACTCGTCATCCTGTTTTGACCGCAGGAAAAATAGATCTAGAAAAAATCAAAAAGGATGGACCGACCGGTGTTTGAACGTCAGAGTCCTGAAAGAGACAGGAGCATCACTGTCCCAGTCAGCACTTCGTGGCTTCAAACCTCTCAGCCATATGGCCCGTTATTTGTTGTTGATTTATTTTCACGTCCCATTGCCTATACCTCTATCGGCCGGTCTTCCCGCCATCCCAAGCACCCTGCGATGTATGGGCCCGCCCTCAACCCCAATCAAGCAGCTCCCCCATGACAACAGCCTGCCTTGCCGCCTCAAACTTACGAGTAGCACTGAAGTGAGGATATATTTATCAGAATATCGCTAGTATGGCCTGATTAATCTAGCCCACTTGTCGGGATGCTTCTGAAGTTGTCCATATGCCACTCCTTCTTCAACCCCCTGTTGTGTATCGATTTGTGACATTAGCCACCCTAATGTTGCGAGTAAATTCGACTAATCTCTAGTATGGTATGATAGATGGTCATTTGTTGAAAACAGAAGACTCAGGAGATGCTCTAGCGTGGCCACCACGAGATTTCTAACCACACTGACCTACTTGCGAAAGTGGTGATACCCTTCTAAGAATTTCCAACCCGGCAGGAGAAATACGACCTTGGGAAGATTTAAACCTAAATCCTTATACCTGTACACAATTGTAGAAGGCTTTTGTGTGAAAATCTCCTGCTCTCGTCGCAACAATATTCACTTTGAGGAACCTCAGCCAGCGTCCAAAGTTGGTTGCTTACTCGTGGTTTGTTTACGGGGCAACGGGTTTAGCATCATGTTTCACATTATGTGTAACGTACCCGTTGTATTAATACAAACCAACAGACCGAACTGTAGATGGTGTTCCGTACACGGTCAGGTGCTTCGCAAAGTTGAGGACTCGAGGTTGGCGAAGTTGAGGTGAAGTCGGAGGTTGTTATGCCAAGTCATCCACTCTGGTGGGCCAAGGCCGCCGATTGGGAGCCGCAGTGCCGCGGTGGGCCTCTCAGCTATCCGCCCCCGGCATTTCACCGGGGAATTCTTATCCTCCGCAGAGTGGAGGGCGGCAGGTGCAGTGCTGGACACTCGGGCATGCCTTCCTTCCCATTGACGATACGACTGAAAAGTCAAATTCAGCCGCGTGCATGCACATTGGATTCGTCCCAATTCACCCTCGACTGCAGACAAACTTGATTCTACCAACAATCCGATGTTCATCAGCTCAGCAAACGTCACCTGGCAGTCAGCTCAATACTTTACACTAGGGCCCCTGGCAACGGAGTGGATGGCAGTAGGGAAAACACGCACCATCTGCGAACGAGGGGCAGCCCAGCATCAACTAAACCTCACCAACCTGGCACGCCCGGTCGAGAGACGGCTTTCGACGTCTGTCGCTGTCCGTCGACTTGCTAAGGTAGGCTTGAAGCCACCGGACAGCACAAAGAAACTCAAAGTCCGGATCGGACGCCGACATCAACGTTCGCAGCCAAGCCAGTGCTACACGTGGAGACGCGCATCTAGCCTAGCGCGGCTAGCAGCAAGCAAGCGAAAACAAGACGGCCGTCGCACGTAACTTACTCTATTCATCCCGGTATTTCGGCAGCAAGTGATGCTATCATCTCCCCGGCACAATCTACCTGTTGCCTCTACGATACACAAGGCGGCCAGCCAAGGCAACGCAAGCCACGATTCGGTACCGTGAGCCACCGACGGGCGGCGGCGACAGCTGCCATACCTACTGCCCCAGCCGGATTTGAAATATTGCCGTACCAATATCGATGGGTGAGGGAGACGGGTGCCAGCATGCTTCAGCTGAGTCGGCATCCCTCTTGACATTGTGTTCGTGGAAAAGGACATTGGCCTGAATCATTGCAATTGAACAGTGGCAATGGTTTTGTACATCCTCATTCTACCATCAAATCTCTGCACAATTTGCAACACTCTCCCTTGCTTCAGATTCCTCCGTCCCGGTGTTTCTCGAGCCAGGCCAAACAACAATCGAACCAGCGGCACAAATCCGAGCAGGTCCAGAGGCTTCGCAAGCTTTTCCCCTGTCCCCTGCATGCCCAACCCTAAGACTGTGTGGCCTTGTCTCTAGCGGGCAGTTCCCGTCCCCGTCGCCCCAACCGCGAGCTCCGATAGCTACCAGAAGCTAGAGCACATGCTAGACCAAACACGAATAGCGCTGAAATCCGTCATTCCGGAGGCGGTTTCCGGCCTTGGAGCATCGAATGGCACCGTTGGAGGGTGGGGGGTAGGGAGGAATGTTGCTGGCCTGAGAATCCGGACCGAACAAAAGAACTCGCGCCGGCTTCGAGCACCTCTCCTCTCTCTCCACCACCCTTCAGGGCACACCAACAACTGACTGGCCTCTCATGCTATCCTCACCCGCTTGATGGCCTAGATTGGGCCGCACGGCCTCAAACCAGTCAACAGGTGTCACTGACTTCGGGGTGGGCGGATCGACGCAGGCTCTGACACTGGCGGGCGGTGCTAATGCAGGGCGCCTAGCCTTGGCGTGCTTAGCGAGCTGCTTGACGGGTACAGCGCATGCGACAGGGCCCGCCGTCCCCTGTAGAGCGGCGCTTGGCTGCGGGTGCCGTGGGCCTTCAAGACGCCACAAGGGAAAAGATCCTCGAAAGATGGGTGGGATGGTCGCTGGGGGGCTTCCTTTTTCGGTCGTTTTCAACCAGCGGAGGATGGACGGAAAGGCCAGGAAAAACCTCAAACCCCCTCGAGCCGACATCCAAGGCCTCCGGTCCACCCACTCCGACCCGGTGACGACGCCGTGATAGGACGGCTGCAGGTCTTAACAGATGATGATATTCACCGATGTTCGTACCATGATATCATGGCGACCGGGTCGGCTGAAACGCAACAACGGGGGATTGACCAAAATGACATTGGATTCCCCAGAGTCGAACTCAGGATTCCTGTTTTCGGCAAATTTATGCCGCCGGAGAAGAACCTCGGACGAGGTCGCACGCTGTCGAGATGAAGGGATCTGGATCAGGGCTGTGGCTGGTATGGATGAGAGACAGAGTACTACGGCGCACCAATCTCGACTTGGAAGCATGGAGATGACTACGAAGACTTGGTCTTCTTCATCCGTCCGAAGTACACACGCACACACGTACGGATAGGATACACAGCTCCAAGATACGCTCTGGCAGGTTGGGATTGGGCTGGGCTGGCAGCACCGCACGTTTACCCTGACAACGAACATCCTGGAAGATCTTTTCCCTCTTGACGACACCAACTCTTTCTTGGTGTTCTGCACCAAACAAGCGCCAAAAAGAAACGGAGAAAAAAGTGTACCAGAGTGACACCGTTCTGGACTCTTGTCCGTCGACTAACGACGAGGAGGCTCCAGTCCAAGGCAAGGGATCAAGACATCTTTGCCTCTGTCGAACTGTCCGCAACCAATCTGCGCCTGAGGAACGCATGGCCCCCTTTTCTTTTCCCAGGCCAGGGACGCATTCCATCTTCAGAACCGCCAATCATGTCTGATTCTCCATGCTCAAGTGCGCAACGGAGAGAAATCACCATGTCTCGCGAGCTCACTGGATCTTTGGATGCCGCACCACCTATCCACGTCTTCCACCAATCCCGACTTCCACGTCAACATCACCTCCGCCTCACCAACCCCCTCTCGGTAATCGATCGGGGCACACCCCGGCTCACCCCCTCTTCCGACGACCCCTCACCGCAGGTCGAGGTCCACATCCAGCACCACGGCACGGCAAGTCAAGACAGCCTAAAGAACAGGCCAAGGCCAGGAACACAGTGCAGTGCCTGGCTCCCGCAGAACCTCGCTGCTCCCCGTCCCCGCCGCCGCGTGCCCAGCACCGCTGAAAATCGACCGATGCCATTCTCAGATGCACAACCACGCAGAATTGCCGTCTGCTCCTGAAGCCCAAGCATCTCACTAAATAAGCCCGACAAGTCCAACATTCCACGCATTTCGCTCCTCACCAGCAATCATTGGTCATTTCGGCCGTGGTACCTGATCAGCAGAAGCCACACTGCATTCGAGACAGGTCCTCCAGCTTCTAGGGAAATCTCCTCCAAGCGGTTGGCTGCGCAAGCCTTCTGTCTCAGCACAAGACAGGCCGGTGGTCGCATTCAATCCAGCACTCTATGCTCGGTTTCTCAATCATCAATTATTCTGCTCTTTACGACGTATTACAGGCCAGGCCCCTCGTCGTTGCCTCGTCGAATCACATATTTGGTTGCTCCAAGTACAGGATAGAGTAGTTGCAAAAATAGCAAAACAAGCAGCCCCCTCTGTTTTGAGTGCCCGGTTCGTCCGAATCGCTCTGCTTGGGGGAAACCACAGCACCCTCACCATGACTCGACGAGGGAAAGCTGTGTTCTATCTCTGACATCACCAGGCCCAGCAAAATCATCCACGGGCTTTGCATCGGGACAGTGCAATTGAGCTTGTGGCACTGACCCTGGTCCTGGTTGAGGCGTGTCTCCAGCCCAGCCCTGCTACCGGAGGCGACCTCCCCAACCTCCCCTGGGCCACTATGTTCACATCAACAACCATCAGTCATCCACCCACCCATCCGCACTGGCAAATCAATATTCAACTGCTGCTATGTAGTGAATTGTGTGGGTGAGGTGGCTGTGATGTTGTTGTTGTTGTTGGTCTGATGTACAGAGCAATCAGCCTGGAATGTACATGCAGATTTGCTTTGTTCCAAGTGCTGTTTACAAGTAGCCGCATGCCTCTGCATATCAGATCACAACTAATACCAACCTTCACAAACACACATGGCTACTTACACCACGTATACACACACTACTGCAAGTTCCTTAGCTCAAGGTATTTGCTCCATCAAACCCACATTCTGGACGTCAAAGACGCGCAATACCCACGGCTGAAGCTTATCTTCCTACCCTACCCACCAGGCCTTACTCACAAGTCTACCCTCCCTCTCTTGTATATGAACCACCGGACCCAACCCTCCCTTCCCCTCGGTCTCCCTCTCCTCAGCTCACCTTCTCCATCCCTGCCCATACTGTCGCTCAATAGGGTTGCCCTCCATCAAGGAAGCCTGCCACGTTTATTTCACTGAACCTATTCCAACACCTTATTTCTTCTACCGACCCTTCGACACTCACTCATACGCATCCTGCGTGGCAACAACCGACGACGATCACCTCACACAACGTTGGGCGAGAGGTACCACTCGAAAATAAAGCTCTCTTCCTTCCTCGGTCCTCTTCCGATCTCACGCTTCCCGTGCTTCCACGAGGCACCAACACAGGCAGTACCCGCCTTTTTGTGTGATTATTGAACGAGGGCATTGTTGGACAAAGCGGGTCAGGAGCTTTTGCTGGACTACCCTTCACCACCTCACCTTTGGGCAAAAGTAAAATCAACTTTGGTTGTTGGAAACTCTTCTCACCACCACACCAACCACCTCATCTGAGCTACATTACTCTGCCAGCGAGTTACCTACCACAACAACCTTCACCGCTTCCCACCAAACCACAAGAACCTCGACTCAGGTAAGCTGATCTCTATTACGATCTTTCTGTTGTCAGCGAGATGGGCCCCAATCCCCTCTTCGAGCGCAGTTTGCGGATTCATTGGCTCTGATTTGGCGATCTCGGAGCCTGCCACACCCCTCGTCGTCCCTACACTCATCAGCGGCGGGCGACGTCACGGGCTTGTGGCATCAAACCATGATTTTACCCGCGCTTGTTGGCCCGGGTATTTTCACCGTTTGTTTCCCGAGTCCAGTCGGACTTCCCGTCGAATTTCCTGTCCTTCTTGAGCTGTCCTGTCACTCGTGAAGTGGTTTGTGCTTCGCGATCTCGCTGGTCCCCCACGATCTTGCCTGCCTCTCTGTCGGATCGGCACAATATATGAAAACTCACGACCCTTGACCCGAGAGAGAAAAACGAGAAAACTTTTGCTAATTAAAAAATCTCTAGTCAACAAGATGCGCTTCTCCACCATTCTCCCCGCCGCCATGGCTACCTTGGCCGTGGCCATGCCGCAGGCCGCTCTCAAGCCGTCTGAGAGCGCCCCCGCTGGCTGCTCTACGAGCTACACCGGCAACTTTGGTCTCACCGTTGTTGAGCTCGGCAAGCGAAGCCTCGATGTGAGCCTCATCAGTGTATTGAAAAAGTGAGATCCCATACTGACAAATTCAACAGAAGCGTGGCTCCTGCACGGGCACAGGTTCTCTGGACCTCACCCTCAAGGACGGTGTCCTGACCGACTCCAAGGGTCGCATTGGCTCCATCGTCGCCAACTACCAATTCCAGTTCGACGGTCCCCCTGCACAAGCCGGTGCGATCTACACCTCCGGTTTCTCCGTCTGCTCTAACGGCTCCCTTGCGCTTGGAGGCTCCACGACCTTCTACCGCTGCCTTTCCGGGGATTTCTACAACTTGTACGACCGTCACTGGGCCGAGCAGTGTTCCCCCATTCATCTCTCGGCCCTCCCTTGCGGCGCCGATGCCCCCGTCCCCTCTGGCTCGATTGTCGGCACCACCATGGTTGTCACCACTGTCGTCACGGTTATCGGCGATGGCCAGCCCCAGGTTGTCCCGACCACGATCCCCGTGCCTCTCTGCCAGATCGGTGACGGTCAAGTCCAGGGCCACACCACTCCCTGCGGCGAGCTTCCCCCTGTCACTGTGACGCCCTCCGCCCCGGCCAGCCAGCCCCCTTACACTCCTCCGGGAACCCCTGTCGCCCCTCCTGCGACCACCGCGCCCGTCGTCCCCCCGGTTCCCACCTCGCAGGTGCCCGTTCCGGTTCCGTCGGCGCCGTCGACTCCTGTCAACAGCACGGCGGTTGTGACCACCCCTGCCACCACCGCGACTACGCCTGCGACCACGACCACCCCGGCGGCTCCTCCCGTTGCTGCTGGCCAGAACCTGGTTCCGGCCTCGTTCGTTGCTCTCGTTGCCACTTTGATGGCAGTCGTTTGCCTCATCTAAGCCGCTTGACTTGGAGGAATGTGTGGGTGGACTTGATCAGTTCACAAAGGTTTAATTGGCATTTTTGCTTCTCAATACCCTGCCAAGAAATCGGCACTTTAATTGAATGATGATGACTAGGAAACGGACTTTGTTCACTAGCGGAGGGTGGGTTTGCAAGCAAGCAAACAGGTAGCTAGATAGTTGGAAAGGATTAGGACAAGTTCCTGGGTAATCCGGCCACTAGAGCAATACCAGCACATCTTCGGCTGCATCAGTTTTCAAAATGACTTTGTGACTAGTGACCATATATTTGGTGAAGCCAAGTAAGTCTCCTTACTTGATCTTGAGTGAACAATTCTTTTGGATGTTGGTGACCATGGCCTCCGAGGTCGCTGCACAGGGAGTGACATTCAATCTGGTGGGATGTGGCTAGAGATAAGATAAGAGCTGCACGGCCCCCAGCGCATGGCAATTGGGGCGAACCTCCAAATTTTGGCATGCGAGCATCCTGCAGTGACGTCTCCGCCAACCTTCTTTCTCTCTGACAACACACGAAGACCAACCACCTCTACTCTACCTTATCTCTTCACACACACACGCACACACCCCAGACACACACGCACGCACGTACGCACGAAAAGATGTCAGAATACTGGAAATCGACGCCAAAATACTGGTGCAAACACTGCAGCATCTTTGTCCGCGACACGAAGCTCGAACGCCAGAACCACGAAGCGACAGGCAAGCACCAGGGCGCACTCAAGCGGTTTCTGCGCGACCTCCACCGCGGCCATGAACAAGAAGAGCGCGAAAAGGACCGAGCGAAGCGCGAGGTGGAGAGGTTGAAGGGGATATCATCTGGCACTGGGTCATCACATTCATCATCATCATTCACGAAACCCGGTTCGAGCAGCGGCGCGCCCCCGTCAGCAGAGTCGCAGCGCAAACAGCAGATGGAACAGCTCGCTGAGATGGGGGTGTCTATACCGACGGAGTTTCGGGGCGATATGGCGATGGCGGGGGAGTGGACTGTTACTGCGACGAAGGTTGTTGACGAGGAGGCGGACAGGGAGAAGCCTGTTGAGGCCAAGGCTATTGGGGTGCGGAAGAGGGAGCAGACGGAGGAGGAGAGGGAGGAGGAGGAGGCTGTAAAGGGGTTGTTTAAGAGGCCTAGGAAGTGGGGGAGTACCAGGGCGATGCCGGCTGACGATGAGGATCTTGATGCGTTGTTGAGTGGGAATACGCTGATGAGGTCTGTGAAGAAGGAGAAGGAGGAGAATGCCGAGGTGGGTGTTAAAAAGGAGGAGGAGGAGGGTCATGGAGGGGATGAGGTGAAGTGGGAGGGTGGTGCAGGAGACGCGACGGGGGTTACGTCTGATGCGCCGGCTGTTAAGAGAGAGCCAGTGGAGGACGAGGCTGGGAAGGGTCTTGATGTGCCGGCGTTGGGAGAGGACGGCTTCAAGAAGGAGGACGAGGCTGCGGAGGCCACGGAGGCCGTGGCGCCGGCGGTGGTGTTTAAGAAGCGCAAGCCCAGGAACATGCGACAAAAGTGATTTTTTTTTCTTCTTTGGTGGGGAATGGATAATACAGCATGTCTGGGGTGCATAGCAAAGGCGTTGATGATTTCTTAGACTAGACACGGTGATGGGCCTGACGGAGGTCACTTTAAAAGATGTACAGGTCAACGGCGGTAAGGGATAATATGAGAAGTATTTGCACTTACGCTCAACGGTAACATTGCATTCGCCAGCTCGCGTGTTGTTGCACAGTTGCATTGCATCGTTGAGGGACGAGTCGTGCTGGAGCGGCAATACCAGCATCCCATGTCCCTCCGGTACTTTGTATGCATACGGTGGTACTTCGTATGCACCGTTCCATCACCAAACGTGCCAATAACAGCGCCTGAATCTTCCCCCAGGAACGGGGGTTAGCGGGGTAACACGTGACTCACTGGGGAAAAGTCCAACTGCGCGCACCGGCACCGGCAGAAACGGGGACATTTCTCTCACGTCTCTTTGCGTCCAGTATCTTCTCGCTTCTCGGCACGCGTGGACCTTGAACTCCCCGTCCGTCACCTCATTTGCATGTGTGTGTGCGTGTGTGTGTGTATATGTGTGTGTGGTAACGTGGTTGGGGTCACGTCACACTCAACTGCTCAGTCCAATCTCTCTCTCTCTCTCTCTCTCTCTCTCTCAGGACTACCACCCGAAATCACACTCAAACCCAAAAAGCGCAACGTCAACGAAAAACATCAACACTTCAGATCAGACGTCTACCCTCTGCGCGCCATCTCACTTCTCATCCGCGCGCGGGAAAAACCACTTGGTACACCATGAGGCTGCGCAATGGAAAAGACGATGGTGTCCCCCCCAGCAGCTAGTCCCTCCACGATATCCCCAGCCAGCAGCTCTCACCTCGGCAAGCGCCGCGACCACAGCGAGGACGCCCAGGAGTCCTCCTCCGGCGGTGGTGGCATCGGACCCGGCGGCTACAATGGAGGAGGAGGAGGAGTAGGAGGAGGAGGAACCTCAACCGGCCGCAAGTCCTCCTCATCCGGCGGCTCCCGCCCCAAAAGAGCCCAAGTCTCCCGCGCCTGCGCCCGCTGCAAAAACCTCCGCCGCGCATGCAACGAATACCGCCCCTGCAAACGCTGCGTCGACGCCGGCCTAGGCGACCAGTGCCTCGGCCTCCCCGGCCCCGTCTCCCTCGCCTGGGTCTCGGACGGCTCCCAGGCCTTCGGCCACGTGCCCCACGAAGCCGTGCAGCGCATGGCGGACCTCTTACCGGCGCGCGTGATGGACTACTGCGTGGACCGCTTCTTCGCGCGGCTGCATCCCACGATCCCGATCCTGACGCCCGAGTACGTCGCGCAGCTGAAGGTCGTCGCGGGGCCGAGCGAGGCCGGAATGGAGGCGCATTGTCTGCTGACGGCGGTGTGCGCGCTTGTGCTGCTTCAGGTGGAGGAGCCGGAGAGTTTGTGGCTGCAGGGGTTGATTCCGGAGAAGAATGCGCTGCATGGGCGGATGTTGTTTGAGGAGGCGCTCGCGGCGCATCGGAATTTCGCGAGGCGGTCGAATCCGACGTTTGAGCAGTGTTTGCTTACGTTTTTCCTGTATGCGTGTCACTCTGCGCTGTTTCACCACAGCCAGGCGTTCTTGTTCCTGCGGGAGGCGACGACGTTGTTTTTGCTGTTGAGGATGAATACGCCCGAGGCGTCGGCGAGTCCGAGGGCCGTGGTGTTGGCGGATAGGCTGTTTTGGGTGTTGTTGGTCTCGGAGCGGTCGCACGGGATTCGGTACCGGCGGCCCGTGACGCTGCAGATTACGGCGGAGTCGCCTACCCTGGGCGCCGACGATCCGAGCCTCTCCGGGTTCTGGAGTCTTGCGGCGCTGTTTAGTCCGTTGGACACGTCGTTTATCGCGCTGTTGAATATGGAAAAGGTGGCGACGCCGCCGTCGAACGCGGCGTTGACGTATATCGAGACGGCGGTGAATGGCGCGCTGCGGTCGACTTCGGATCTGAAGGATACGCAAAAGGCGAATCTGCGGGTGACGCAGCTGTGGTTGAGGATTATCCTCTGGCAGCTGCGTTTGCGGTTCGGGTATCTTGCCGAGGAGTCTGTTCACTCGCCGAGTATGACGTATCGCTACCCTCTCGAGGTGGCCAAGGACTTGGTGCTGTCGACGCGGGATTTACCGGTGGATAGTATCAAAGTGCACGGGGTGGGGTTGACGGAGAAGTTGTTTGATATCGCGAGCGCCGCGGTGGATGTGCTTGCGCGGGTGCCGATTACGAAGCCGTCGAGCCCGAGGGGCCGGATGGGCGGGACTGGGAGCGGGCCGGAGGATGATTTGGAGTATATGAGGAGGTTGATTACGCGGTTGCCGGGGGGCAATTCGATTTATGACGATTTGTTGGAGAAGCATATTCAGCAGGCTGTGCCGAGTATGGCGATTGCCGGGATGTTGGGCCGTCGGCCGACGTGAGAAACAATTTTTTTGATACCATGGACATATATGAGGTGGGATTTGAGTGAAGAGGAAAAAGAACGTCGAGTTTTGAACGATATGGGTGCGAGGTTAAGACCTTGTTCATTATGCATGAGAGATTACGCTTGTAGTGTATCTAAGCGGTACAACAACTCTCCAACTATAAGGGGGGGTATCCAACATCCTCAAGACCCGTTTCTGGACGCCGTCTTTCTTTCTTGCTTTTTATTCCCTTGTCCGGAGCATGGCAAAGACAAGGATCAGTGCTCTACGGCCAACTTCTTCTCGCTGTTGAGCTCATGCGAGTACGGATCAATCTTGGTGCCCGCAAACTTCCTCGCCGAGACCTTGTGCTCAAACAACAAATCCAACTCGGCATACGTCCTGCCCTTTGGCTCCGGCACGCGGAAATACACCCACACAGACGAGAGCAAACACGTACCCGCCCAAAACAGCGCCGTGCGCGCGCCCCAGTTCCACGCCGTCGACGAGAGCTGGTAATTCGTCATGACATTCACAAAAATGTTGCTGGCGTTGTAGCCCGCGCGCGCGAGGACAATGGTCTTGTTTTTGAGGCGGGTGGATGAGAGCTCTGAGACGAGGGAGTATGTTACGGGACCGACGGTGAAGTCGTAGACAAACGTGAAAACGATGAGCATGGCGCCGATGGCCCAGACGGAGGCGTTGCTGTTGGAGAAGGAGAGGCAGCCTACGATGAGCAAGAGGCAGAATTGCGCGCAGAGGCCCGAGAAGTGGATCGTGCGCCGCCCGATGCGGGACATGAGGAACCAGGAGCCCGCGGTGCCGACCATGCCGAGGGCGTACTGGCCCATTGACAGGGAGAAAGAGTTTCCGGGGTCCATGCCGGCTTGGGTGAGGAAGTAGGCAAAGTAGCCCATGAGGTTCTGCCCGCCGAGGGTTTGGACGAGCCAGATACCGACGACGATTTCGGTGCGGCGGAGGTCGATGCCCTTGAAGCAGTCTGCGTAGGTTACGCCTTCCTTTGCGCGTTTTTCGAGCTCGTTTGTGTGTTGGATCATTGCGATTGTCTCGTCTGGGTTGAAGTTTGGTTGGTTGCGGGAGGTGAGGCGGAGGAGGGCGCGTTTGGCGCCTGCTTTGTCGTTGTGGCGGACGTACCACCAGGGGGATCTGTTATTGTTAGTCAAAGCATAGAAGAAAGTGATGAGGAATTTTTCTTAAGAATGATAAAAACCAGGGGTGAGACCGAAGAGAAGGGAGAGGAGTTTACTCAGGAGCGAAGAAGAGTCCGACGAGGATGGGGATGGGCCAGACCCATTGGACTCCAAAGGGGATTCTGTAGGCCCATTCGTCCTTGTGGTGGTAGGAGCCCTTGTTGACGGCCGCGGAGAAGAATTGGCCAATGACCTATGGTTTTGTTAGTTTTTGCAACGTTTCTTGGCTCCCCCTTCTTCTGATAATGACTCACCCAACACATGTTGATGAAGGTGGTGAGATACGGCCTCAGAACGACGGGAGCGACCTCGGAGGCGTATGCTGGCGTGACACTCTGGAAAGCACCCCAAGGGATTCCTGCAAGACGTTAGAATAAAGATACCAACCACCACCTCATCAGACAGAGTAGACATGAAGACGTACCGCAGAGGACCTCCCCAAGCACCAAAATCTGCACATTCGGCGCAAAAAACAAGACAAAAATAAACGCAATCATCAACACCAAGAAGCCCATAGTCGTAACCCGGTACCCGTACCGATCCGCCGTCCAGCCCGCAATGACAAGCCCAAAGATCTCGCCCGCGCGGGCGCCGTTGCTGAGACCGGACTGCCAGGCGGCGGAGATGACGTACTTGTTCTGGGCCTCGCTGAAGGTGCCGTACTTGCGGTTGAAGACGGCCGAGGAGTAGAGGTTACTGAGGAGGGCGAGGTCGTAGCCTTCCATGATGAGGGTGGAGGAGAGGAGGACGGACCAGCCGATTGCTTTTGGGTACGTGCGGACGGCTTCGAGGAGGGACATTTTGTGTTCTGCCGATGCGGCTTGGGCTGCTTCTGCGGCGAGGTCTTCTGGGTGGGCGGCATCTTTGCTATGGGAGTTTACGATGTTGGCGTCGTCCGTGGTTGAGGCGTGGTGGTGGATGCCTGTTTCCTTGTCCTCGTGGACGGAGGGGGGCTTTGGGTCGGCCATGTTAAGGTTGAGGGTTGTATGTACAGGGGTATCAAGTTGTATGACGCTGGTGATATTACGGATGAAAGATTGGATGAGATTTACGAGATGATGCGGTGGGGAGATGATGGTGAAGAGATGGACGAGGTGGGTGAGACTCGGTGATGCGCGAAAGTCGGACGCCTGAGGGGAGGGAGATCAATCAAGTTGAAGAGGGCATTTGGGGCGTCTTATATCCCTCGAAGGATGGTCGCCAGGCCCTGAATGAGATTTGACAGCTTCGGTACGACGAGAAGGGTCGTAGTCAAAGTAACATTAGGAAGTATTCGTAGCGCAACAATACGCAGGAGAAAGGAAA
>JFFI01001069.1:0-10079 GCA_001563125.1 Colletotrichum salicis | reverse complement strand
GACCAGTCAGCAACAGAAAACACAGAAAAAAAGATGGAACGAACGGGTGGCCCGGTGACCTTCCCTCCCAATGGAAGGCTTCTCATCCCAGTTATTCTAGTTATACCTTGCACCGTTAGGTATCCACTCTCTCCGGTGCCGTCGGGTCTGTCAATGTCCGTCCGTCGGGTTTCCTCCCCAAGAAAGTGTGTGAAGCTTCACCACTCGTATCTCTTGACCCCAAGCCCAAGGTAGACGTGATCCGCAAGTCAATTAATCAAATATCCTAGCACGTTGTTACAAGAAATTGGGGAAATTACGCCTCTGGGTGAATCCCCCTTCGGTACCTTAATTAATAAGACGCGACCACCAAGGAAAACACGCGTAGATCTCAACATCACCACCGTCATAGCGGATCTGCATACCATGGCCCTGGCTAGATGCTCATCCTCCAGCAAACCTTTTTTATAAGCACCACTAACCCAGCCAAACGGGAACGTAGGTCCTTTAGCTCTGATCTCATTTCGTTCCTTCACTACACCTTCACTACCTTATCTATCTAGGACCTAACACATACACCATGCGTATTTCCGCTGTTCGCTCAATTAACTTCCCTTAGCTCCCGCGTCCCGGGCGTGCCGCCGCCCACCAGCGGTCTCCCACCGTCTAACACCCGTGCAGCGTCATTCGACACCAACGCCGGAACTCGCGGCTTCTACTGGTTAGGATTCAGTCTTATTTCTGCCTGACTTGACTTCACAAAGGCACATTTGAATCGGGACCGGACACAATGATAATGAATAATGTATGCATGACTGCTTTTTTGTACTACACTACGAAAGATTCCTATTTGTCCCTTGAGGCTAAAACGCGCAGAAAAAAATTCAGTTTGACCAAGCAAACCAAGACAAAGACGTACGCTCGTAATCCTCGCAAGGGGTTTGTTTGGCGTGGGGAAAGGGTATCACCCCATCCAGAAGTACCGACCGCCTCGAGAAACCAAAACTCCAATTCTTTCCATTTGCTTGCAATGACCAAGGAAAAACAGAAATTGGTATACCCAGATTCGAGGGTAGCTGGAAGTGGTTCCGACAAAGAGAAACAAAACAACAATTGTCGTCAGAGCTGTCGATGGGCCAGTCTAGTAGTCATGTCGTAACATGTACCATGAGAACCCCAGATGCCTCGCGGCTCGGTTGCCAGCATGCATTGAGAAGGAAAAAAATCACAATGGCCTCCCATCTCTTTGCTTCCTTCAACTTCTACCAAACACTCCGACCAAAATACAAACGACACGAGAAAAGAAGCGAAGGGCGTCGTCCACGGACACCGAGATCCTCGACCAATTATATTCTTTGCCAAGAAGAAAAAAGGCATGTTCGTCATGAGCGAGTAGCAAGTGCATCGTCGTTCAGACATGAGGCGTAATCATCCGACATTATCATCAGGCTGTAGAGTTTCTACCGCCGGCGCACCAAGATGAAGAAACAGAACGAGCGGTTGATAAGAGACTTGTCGCGCTCAGTATCCATCCTCATCTGTCCACTCGCTGCCCGAGATGATGCGGTTGCCCTCGCCGTCACTATAGCCATGCACAGCATGTCCACCAGGTGCCGTCATCGGGAAAGGTCGCTGCCTCTTAGGATCGCTGGCCGGTGGCCGATAACCAGCTTCGGGCTCGAAGCGCTTGTTGCCGTTGCGCGCGGCTCGCACTTTAGCGTAGTATGTGTCGCTGGCATCCTGCTCAGGTTCGCTGGCATCGTCGTACGTCTCCCAGTTCTCTGAGCCTGTTATATTACTCGATCCATTGGACGAGTTAGAAATCTGGCGGGGTGGTGGTGCCTGTGAGTATGAAGAAGGGGGATACTGGCGAATGGTTGAGGAGTGTGAGGATGGGTAGTCGTGCTGTGAAGACCCCTGAGAGTGATGAGAGCTCTGGGAGGCATACGACGCATGCGAATTATGCGAGGCGTGAGAAGCATGCGAGGTGTGAGAGAGTGTCGAGTTGTTTCTCATCAGCTTCGGGTGCTGGCCATCCTCGTCGTATGGGTCCTCGAGCTCGACTTGACGCACGATACTCGCGCCCAACCCGACTGCCTTGTATGGATTGACTGGGGTCTCCAGCTCGATCGTGTTGAGATCGCGCATCTTGGGTGGAGGGGCACGCATTTGGTGGTTTCCACCGCGGATCGTCGCGTAGGCGTCAATTCTCGACGCTGGCCTCTCCTGTTGTACTGGCGAGGTGTTGCCAAAGTTGCCGTACTTGAGGTTGGTCAACGGGGGCCGTGCTGGGATCCTCGAGGGACTACCCGGTGGCCTGTTAAGAGTTTGTGCACGCTCTCTCAAGCTACCCATAGAAGATGCTGGTCTGGCAATTTCTTGTGCTTTTGCGTGAGCAGAAACAGGTCTAGTTGTGGGAGCGGCACTGTTCATATTGTTCGCGCTGCGTTTGGTGGTGGGCGCAGGTGCTGGTGTTCTGACGCCGTTGCGAGTTGGGGGTCTAGCGATAGAGGTGGTGCTCTGCGCTCTACTGTGCCCTCTTGGTCTGGCCGCCGATTGAGGAGCAGCGCCAACGCCTGGTGTCTTGGATCGCGGACCGGGTGCAGGTCGGTCTTCTGCCTCGAGTACGTCCAAGTAACGTTCCCCATGGACTGTGAAAGGCCGTCCGTACTCGTCCTCAAATCTCTCGAGGATTCTTCGCAAATCGACAGCAATCTTGGGCAGCTCCTTGGCGATGCGCTTCCGCATTTTCTCTTCTCTGAGAAGCTTGCCGGGATCGCGCTTCTCGCCCTTCTGCCCGCGCATCATCAGGCGAGAAGCATCCTGACTCGATGCCGCGAGCTCGTCACGCTCACTGGTAAGGCTTCGATGTCTTTCGACCAGCTCGAGAGTAGGGAGGCGCTGTTCTTTGAGAACCTCTAGTCGTGCAATCTCACGCTCGTGAGCTTCGAGTAGAGCATCGCTGTATACGTCGGAAAAGGCGGGTGTGAACTCAAGCATCTCGTCCTCGGAAAGGTAGAGCGAGTCCCAGAGTTCCTGTAGCTTGAACCGCGCATCTTCGACGAACAAGTGCAGGTTCTGCCTCTTCAGCTCGTTGAGGCGCGCAAGCTCATCCTCAAACTCGTTGATTTGTCGCACACCACAACCTCGGTTGCTGTTGAGGAAGGCCTTCCTCTCTCCCATATCCACTTCCAACTTCTCCCAGAGAGCCTCAACCGCGGCGCGCAGGTCCTTGAGACGCTTCTCGCGGTTCTTCTTCTCGTCCGAGAGCTTGTCGCGCTTTGCCTTCAGACGCTCAATATCTTCCTCGTGCAGGCCCAGCTGTTCGGGTGACTCGCGGTAGTACTTGACGATAGCACCGTCGGTTTGAGCCTGGGGAGTTCCAAGCTCAGCCCAGAGTTGGATCGTGTGCTCGCAAAGGGCCTTAACCGTCGCGACGCGGCGCGTGTACTCTTCATAGACTCTCGTAAACTCATGATCGAGCTTGTCCACGTACGATGGTGATAGGTCGAAGTTGGGAGGGATGGACTGGTTCGGGCCGGTCGGCGGCAGGGGGATCTTGACAAAGGTAGGTTCAAGATGCGACGAGTATGATTCGAGTGCTTCGACAAGCTCTGGGTGGCTGGTTAGCACGAAGTCTTCTGGCGTCTTTTCGCATCTGGGCTGACTCACTCTTGACCTGTTCGAAACGCTCCCTGTGCAATCGACTGACTTGCTTGTGCTTCTCCTTGAGGCCCTGCAAACATCTGGTCAAGGGGTAGGTAATCTGGATATCGTCGCTGCGGTCTCGGCGTGCGCGGTTGTCGTCGAGCGATGCCTCCATCTGCTGTATTGTGGTGATTATGCGCTCGGCTTCCTCAATCATTTCCTCCTTTTCGTTCGTGACTAGGTGCACCTGATCGGTCAGGGCCTTGGAAAGCGCCTCGAAGAGCTATGTTTGAATGTCAGCACTGATTGAGGAGAGAACGAAGCGAGCTGGGAGAAGCTTACGTCTTCCTCGCGCTTTTCGCGATCATGGTTGGGAACACCAATCTCATCGAACAAGCCGTGCAATTGACCGATGATGGTATTGACCTGTTGGGACAGGTAACTCGTGTCCATGGTGGATTAAACAGGCCTAACGAAAAGCCGAAGAGAAGGTGAAGATAGGTGCAAAGGAGGTATGGTTCGGAGAATTGATAGGTGATTAAGGTAAGTGCGGTAAGGCGTGCAGGTCGTGGGGGTAAAAGAGTGGGCGCAGCGCAAAGGCTGAGTGTTGATGCTATTCACGGTGACAGGGAGGCCAGTGCGGGTGCAGTCGATTTGTTTACTTTCTCTGTGGTACTTGGATGCGGTTGCGACGGGGACTAGGAAGCGAATGGTCACCGAAAGAGTTGCGGCTTGTAGTGCATCGTCCAGCAGGAAGGTGTCCGAGAGAGAAGAGAAAGAAAAGGATGTAATTCAAAACTGCAGTCTCTTTGGATGTGTAAAGCCGAAAAGATTTGTCTGAGACTGGCCGATCTGTGTCTCCCAAGTTACCTTGGATTGTTGATGGCCGATGGGATCTTTTCTTCCGGAGGGATGGCGGAGGGCGGAGGTTGGGGAAGGTGCAAAGTGGGAAAGAAGGATTGGAGGAAACAACCAGACGAGAAGGGGCAAGGCGAGGAAGATGCGACGGGAAGGTGCCACTTGATGAATTGAATTTCACGGGCAGGAGGGCTTTGGGAGTCTGGGATTCATGGGCAGGAGGTGGCCGGGAATGTCGTGAGAAACGGGTCCTGGGTTTTCCTGTTTGGGTTCGCGTGGTGGGGCACGTATCCACGGCAACGGGGTAGGCTCTCAGCAGGCAAGGGTTACAGTGCGTGAGTGCCTTTTTCGTGGTGGGTTTCAGGAAAGAGCTACCCCGCCATTGGCCACCTTCCGTCCATTCACGAATCACCTTTGCTCTTGCCCTTCAGGTGCCTGCACCTTTTGAGACAGGGATATGAAGAGGTACGTATCTGTTGCCGGGGCTTCAACTGGCTTTAGTGGGTCCCTCGCTTGCTGTCAGCTCAGCCCATCAACCAATCTTAGCTAAGCACGCTTAATGAAGCGAGCATCTCCCACCTTGCACCCCGTCAATCCAGCATTTATCCTGATATCGGCCTCTCAAGAGGCTGGCCATCTAAACGGCCGCTTTATACCTAAGTTGATCATGGAAATATACGGATGCTCTCAGACTTATCTATCCTGTTGAATGTGAGGGCCCTAAGACCTCAAAAGAATAATGCTGTTGGTTGGCCTGCTGCACGCAACTTGGCGCTGCGCAAACAAATCACCCGCAGCTCTAGTCGCGCATCGGCATCCGCTTTGTTTACTTTGCTGCATCGCATCGCATCGCATCGCATCGCCCCCAACGAACTCTCAAGTCCGTCCTTTCTGCAAGTCATCCAGCTGGTTGCTGCCCACAACAAACAACAACCTTTTTTTTTCTTCACTTTTGAAACTAATACCTTAGACCCGAGTCTTTCGTACATCGTACGTCTGCCTCGCATCACGCTAACATCATGCACACGACAACTCTCTTGCACCATCAGGGCCCATCACATTATCCACCTCGATTCCTTCATGCACCTCAACCTCGCAGCTTCTCCTCCTCTGACTTGTTTCCGACTGACTTATGCTACGAATAGACATATCCAAGTCCCCAACAATGCTCCGTAGGCCGAACAGAAAATCAGGAAAATCGATCTGGCTCATCTCGGCTCTTTCCCATCCCATGCTCGCCCCTCCCCCTGCCACGCTGCCGTGCCCCATCATGCTGTGGGCATCTTCAGGCGCGTGCTCCAGCGGTGAGATGCAAACGCATCCTCTTCCAACCCTGGTCTGCCCATCGCTCACCACGGTGACGAGCAACCAACCTTGCTTTTCCTGATAGCATTCGCTCGAATAGCTGTCCCCATCAATCGCATACACGTCGGTACGGACTTTATGATTTCTTCTTCAAACCGATCTTCCCCTTTTATCCAGGTGATCATCTTCTCTTCCAGCCAAGCCCAGACCCTCTCTCAGCCCGAATGGCTTACAACTTTCTACACTACGGAATATGGAGAGCTGAATATCCGTACGAAGCACTGTCCCCAAGCTCCCATCTATTCCCCCTCCTCGTTGCAACCCAAGCTACAATTGACTGCCCGGGAAACCATGATTCTTAGGATGACAGTCCCATATTATCAGGCCCATGGTCCCTCTCCCTCTCCCAGCCTCCCCAGATTCGGACGAAAATCTTCGTAACTGAACTGCCCAAACCTGCTCGGATCCAATCCCAATTCAACGTTTCGAACCCAACACACACGGCACAGGCCGTCCACTAGTAAGCTTCTGGGACCTTGTTAGGAGCATTTGTTACGCGCGCATCTCGACCTTTGCCCCCCTCCCCTCCCCTCCCTCATCCTGGCTCTGCTGTGGCTGGTGGCTGGTAAATCCAATGGCTAGCCGCTAGCGTCCCCTCTCCCCAGTCTCTGGTCTTTCCCGGCGACGTCATCGTCGCCTTCTCCCAAGGCGCGGTTGCCCGGTGGACCTTGATGCGATCGTGATCCCGCTTGCCAACCCTGCAGTATCCGTACGTAGTGCAGCTCAACCGACCCGTGGCATTATCGCATTTCGCCATGGCCGAGAGATAGATAACGTGCATGGCTTTCTAGCTTATGCCGCAAAGTCCACGTGTATACCTCCAGCCTCCGGAGAGCAATATAACTTTTCTGTACGTAAATGCATTACCTATCAAGTCGGCCTCTGAGAACACACTAAGAAACGTCAGCCTTCCAGAGACGCAAGCATGCGACAGCAACGTTTGGCTTCCACCCCTGCAAGATAAATACCATGACAGGTCTCTATTGATACCTAACTTAGCTAGGAAAATGTAGAAAGGAGAAGTATGCAACAGAAATTCTTCCGATGAGGCCACTGTGTCCTCGCCAAGCCCTAATGCTTCCTACCTACTTACGGAGTACTTGGTGAGAACAACTCGCTTAGGGTCTACTTGTCCAACAGCGACTTATAGCCCTCTTTTTGACTTTCAATCAAGAAAATTCCATATTGATACAACAAATGACCACTCAAAGTCTGGGCATAGAAGCATCTCTGCTCAGTCAAGTCCAGCGAACTTGACCCATCCTTTTCCAAGGTAATTACAGCTAGTTGAACTGCAGGTGCACAAGTGACAAGCCTCAGTTGTCTCTCAATACGAAGACAACCCCGCTTGACAACCTGTAAAAACGACGAGACTAAGGTGAAAGGCTGAGTAATCCGTCATGATTGTCACGCAATTTATAGATATTGTTGAAGATGATTGGCCACATCACATCGCAGGGAACCGGTGAGAAAGGCTATCAACTTTCTCAAGACTATTTGGCCCCAGACAGGCTGCACATTCATTGGCCGTTGGTAAGACATACCGCACCTCATTACATAGCTCATGTCTGTCAGAGTCGCATTCCTTTACCAAAGTAGACTAATAGTGCTGAAGCACAACGGGGCATGATACTCAGCTCTTTAGGCAGCCAATTTAGCAATCAAATTGTAAATACGCCTAGTGACTATTAAAGTCTCAAGAGTCCCTCGCAGTAGTTTAGTTCAAGTTGCCATCTCAAAGCCTCCAAACACTCACGCTACTTCGAAACTTGAGCGTAATGTTTCTCAAATCTCTCGCCACCGCGGCACTCGCCATGGCCCCAGCAGCCGTTCAGGCAACCTACCCCTTCTCCAACCCAGGCGACCTCACCGCCCCCGACAAATTCGACTACATCCGCCAAGAACACAACGGCGTCGTCCAAACCGTCACAAACGTAGTCTACAAAGGCACCACAGCCCTCAAAATGACACAGACCTACGACCCCTCCTACGACGGCCGCTACCACTCCGAAGTCGACGTCAACGACGGCTACACCCGCGGCCAAGACCGCTTCTACGGCTTCGCCTTCCGCCTCTCCGACGCCTGGCAGTTCCAGCCGCAGTCGTACAACATTGCGCAGTTCATCGCCGACCGGCCCGGCGCGGGCTGCGGCGGCGACGACTGGATGCCGTCCAGCATGCTCTGGCTCGAGGGCGACCAGCTTACCTCGCGGATCGTGAGCGGGCAGTACCGTCTGCCGGATTGCGGGCGGAGTATTGTAAAGTATGGGAACCTGACGACGGTTGAGCGCGGGGTGTGGCATCGGGTTGTGATTCAGGCGAGTTGGCGGAGTGATGCGACTGGGTTTTATAAGATTTGGTATGATGGGAGTAAGGTGTTGGAGAAGTATAATGTTGCGACGACGGTGAATGATGATAGTACGTTTCAGTTCCGTGTTGGGTTGTATGCGAACAGCTGGTATGATCAGAAGAAGATGGACGGGGACCAGCCTTTCCGTCAGGTTTGGTTTGATGAGATTGCTGTAGATTCGACTTACAAGGCTGTGGATCCTGATCAGTAAGAAGGGCCGCAAAGCGAAGGAACAAAGTCTAGAGGATGGGTACAGGAGCCTAGAGGCTAGCTAGGCAGTGCTTGCATCTACCGTATTGATGTTTCCTTGATCTGGGACCATCGCACCTAGTCGCTGGTCCCTGGATGGCTACTATTGCGAGACTCATCAGTACTATGGATTCAACCTTGCCTCAGTCATTGTACTATAAGTGAGATACTTGGTCTTTGGTTACGATACAATATGCCACATTGGCTTTATCCGTTCCCGTCCTCTACTATCCAGGGTGACGTATCTGAGGGTGTCTTCGAACTTTGTAGTTCCCATTATGACAGCACTCAGTGCCTCTAGATTCCATTCCTTGCTCTCTTCGATCAAGTGAAAAGCCAGATTGATAAGATAATACAGAGACAGAGAGAGGCCCACTAGTTGTCTAAGACGGTCGAGGGGGATGATCGGATAGATTGACGCCGGCCGGAAATGCAGACAAAGCGGCCGGTTTGGTTCGGTGGGGCCGCAACTGCATGCAAGACTACCATGTCAAAAATGTCAAAATAGCGGCGCCCTTGAATGACTCGATGTCCCGCTTTTAATTAACTCCATCCATTTCTCCAATTTGAACAGGTTTTCTGACCAGACGCTGGGCTCCAACCAATCAGTACTCATGATCTTATCTGCTCTCGAGATCGAATCTGCTCAAACCCTGTGGACACCGCGATCATGAATGACAAAAGATGACATGGCCCTGTGCGGATTGGGTACATGGAAAGGCGTGGGTCAACAACACTGGATTGAGGGAAATTTTTTGACGATGCCCGGAGTGGCGGTCCGGTGGGTTCTGGCGTGACGACTCGACGAGCGATGGTTGTATTTAGGTTCTTTGATGTTCGCGACCCCAGATGACAATCTTGGCGTATTCGACGTGTCACATTAGATATCCGTTCACTCATTGAGTTTTTCTCACATCGATTCTCAACACACAACCTCAAGAAACCTCCCCAGCAACTCACGATACGCAACTCACTCAGGGGTAAAATCACGCACCGCAAGCATAAGCACAACTCGTCAAATCTCAGGACCAACGAGGCAAGAAGAACGCCAAGCTACACACCACACCAACACCAATTACTGCCAGAGTCAACTCTTCAAGATGACAGTCTCAACCCCTCAAACAAGACTCTCCTTCCGCCCCGCAACACCATCCGACACTCCCATCCTCCTCCCGCTAATCCGCTCCGCCTACCGCGGCGAATACTCTCGCAAAGGCTGGACGACGGAAGCGGACTTAGTCGCAGACCAACGCATCGACGAGCGCGGTCTCTTGGCCAAGATTAACGAGGCTGAGGGTGCAGTCATCATCGTCAACGACAACACCACCAACCCTAGCAGCGATGAGAAGCCTACCGCGCCGCTGGCATGCTGCGAAATCGTGCGAAGTAAACAGAACCCCGACGTAGCGTACTTTGGCCTCTTTGCCGTCTCGCCGGAACGGCAGGCTGGCGGGGTGGGGAGGAAAGTGTTGGGGTATGCTGAGGAGTTTGCGAAGAGGGAGTGGGGGGTGACGAGGATGGAGATGTGTGTGCTTTGGATGAGGGGGGAACTGATTGCGTGGTATGAGAGACGGGGGTATAAGAAGACGGGGGAGAGGAGGGAGTTTCCTTATGCCGAGATGGTTGGGGG
>JFFI01001068.1:359-51843 GCA_001563125.1 Colletotrichum salicis | reverse complement strand
AGCCGAAAACGTATCATCGATCATCATGAGATCCGGATGCGGCAACAAATCCGTGATCTCGTCGAACTGATAGCTGTTCATCCTATTTGTATTCTGCGGGTTTCCCTGTCCTGGTGTTCTCGAATCTTGCTGAAGGGAGATTTCCGTAGTGGTGGTTTGGGGTGTTAAAGGACCTGGCGGCTTTTTGGGGTAAACATCCGGAGCCTGCTCCCGGTTTTGATGCCGGGAGCTACTTGATGCAGGGAATTGTATGAACCGGAAGGCTGTACGAAAGAAGCTCGCGAAGAAAATGGAGCATGACATGTCGCCGAGGCCAGTGAAGATGCCGAGGCTTGCCCAATCTTTTCCGAAGCTGTATGTGAGCCCCTCCTGCCTCTCTTGTCCACAGCTTCTTGTCGAGCAGATCTTGCCTTTCCTAACTGTCTGAGAACAGACCGCCATTTTTGCGACTTTTGCCCACTCAATAGTGAAGGAGGATGCTCTCATCTGAGCCCAATGGCCTTCTCGATTGCTTGCCATGCCCGACGGGATCCCTTGCACAGAGGTTCTGTTCGAAGCCAGTGAAGAACTAGCGAGAATGCATGCCACTGAGTATATGAGCTGAACAGCCAAAGCCATGGACGGGTTCTGGGATCGGGTTCGGAGCTTGCAATTGAGCTCGATGACTTCAATGGTGATAGCGAATAGTCGCTTTCGGGTTGACTCGGGCAAGGCTCCCGACTCGTCATGTGGATTGCATCCGTGGAGTCTAACCTTGTGGAATAGCATCCTCGTGAGGATAATGGTTACTTGCGATGGTAAAGTTAGTATTGTTGCTCGAGCTTCCCCTAAGTGGGCATTTTAGTGACATATGTGAGATGATCTGAACCCACCCAATGCAAATCATTCGTCGAAGAGTAGTCTTGGAAGAATCTTTGAGAAAATTCGTGTTCGCAGGAATCGATCCAGTCGGTTCGCTCTTGACGAGACAGTTCCGCATAGCCTTTCCTCATGTTTCCACAGTGTTTCCTCGAATCTGCCATGCAACGGTACATGTTCGTGATTTGGCATCGGGCTAGCGTAAACGTCATCTCCGTAATGCCTCTCGTCTCTGGTAGATATTCGAGCATTGCCGGATACAGCTGTGCATCGTTGAGATTTCATTTGAGCGATCTTCGTCTGTTGCAGAGCCGCTGCTGATCTACTTGTTATTAGCCGAGGAGGTGATGTGGTGTTGTGCATAATCTAACTTCACTTTTGCAATCCTCCCAAAACCATCGTCTTACATAAGTGTCTTTCCCAGCATCACAAATAATCCTGCCGTCATTGCCTCCGTTGTTCATTAATGCTACACTTGGTCCTCCGGTATTGGACAAGTCTGAGTGAACCTTTTGGACTTCCGGGACCATGGCAGGGTCGAAGGAACCCAAGTTCGTCGCATCGATATCTTCAACCATGGGAGAGGGAACCGGGGACTGAAGACGTTCTTGATCGCCGTCATCGTTGTGGCGTTGGTTTGCTGAGATGTTACAGGCTCCTGTCCGTCTCCGTCTTTTGGCTCCAGCGTTTGGACTACCTTCTCTAGTCTTTGGAGCATCTCCACGAGCTCGGGGGTCATTACCATCTGGGTATGGTTTGCCTTAGCGGCCGGGAATATGCATTCGCCTCCATACTTGACGCAGTTCCAACATGGCTTCTGCCTGTTGCACTTGACCTTTCGTTTGCTACACCAAAGACAAGAACGCCGTTTTCTCCCCGCGTTACTTAGTTGTTAAGGAGTTGGAGCGGGGGCAGTTGTCGACTGACCGTCGGTTGTCGACGGTTGCTTCGGAGATGTGGTGATGTTACTCGAGTTCAATGGACAATCTTCCATAGGTCCTAGTCTGAATTGTTTTCACTTTAGTTTGTTAGTCGTGATGATGAAATGGATCCGGTCTAACGGAGAAGGTTGGTGGTAGGCAATATCTCGGGCATTTCGGGCCTTCGGCTAGCGACCCCGAGTTAGACGGGTGCCGCGGCATTTCCTCTTTTCCATCATTCATAATGCATCGAATGATTATTTTCAGTGCCAAGACATCAAAGGCCTCGAGTCCAATGTACAAATGTCTTATAATCGCGGCTGAAGCGGCAGCCACTGAGAGGCTTTTCTAAAACGAGGGCATCATCAACCTCGCAATCTTTCCATTATTCACACGTCACTCACACCAAGTACAAGATGACTGCCGGCAAGAGACTGAAAGTTGTTGTCGTTGGCGCCAGCTTCGGCGGACTTGGAGCCGCAATCGAATGTGCAGACCGTGGCATGCATGTCACCGTCTTGGAGAAGTATCCCGCCTCCAATAGCCAAGGCGGTAAGCATCACAAGATAGCCCCTTTCTTGTGTTCCGAATTAAGAGTTCCCGTCCTACGATGCTGATCATACCTCTCATTTGCAGACATTCTTGACTCCTTCCCCAATTCTGGCTGAATTATCAATCGATGGGATGGGGGTAAGGTGGCCAGCAAATTCACGATACCGGTTGCAGCCAAATCCGCACCATGGAGCTATACAAGTACGACAGCAAATTCATTGTGGATGTTCCATGGGCAAGAGATGGAAAAGAAAACAACATCACTTATGCGGGCCACCGCGGCAAGATCTACTCCATCTTTCTTGCCTACGCAAAGACTCGTGTCCAGGACATCAGGATTGGCGTCGCAGTCACGGAGTATCTTGAAGAAGATGGTCGAGCAGGTGTGAAGCTGAGCACTGGCGACACTATCTGGGCCGACTGTGTCGTTGCCGCAGACGGCCCACGGTCCATCGCTCGGGCGCAGGTCTTACATCTGGACGACAAGAAAATCGACGAGACCACGAGCGGCTGATCTGTGTTCAGAAGCTTCTTTAAGACAGACGAAACTATGAGAAATCACCCTGGTATCAAGGAACTCTTCCACGAGGATAGAGATACTGTACGATTTTGTATGTCTGACAATTTGAGCCTGATGGCATTTGTCTGGAACCAGGGTCAAGACATTGCTTGGGTTCTTGTTCATCCGGTAAGTGCATTGGTGTCTACATGTACTCATGATTATGCTGTTAAATCGCTGACCTATTATCTTGACAGTATGACAAAGAATCATCCTAGTCTTGGTCCAACATCACCGAAAGAGAGCATGTGGCCAAGTGGATGAGCTTCTTCCCCAGAAAAGACGCACAGGCACTGCTCGAAGTCACGCCCTCGAACAAGACCATCGATTTCAAGCTAGTCTATCGACCGACCATAGACAACTGGGTCAGCAAGGGCGGTCGTACGATCCTAATCGGAGATGCTGCTCATGCTAACCTGCCTACTGCCGGACAAGGCGCTTCTCAAGCACTCGAAGACGCTGTGACAGTTGCTGAGTGCTTGCAGTCGTCCAACGGAGGCGTCAAGGTAGCACTTGAAGCTGCACAGCGGATTCGTTACCATCGTTCAAATGTAGTGCAAAAGAGTGGTCAGCAGAACAGAGATGCGTTCTACAAGACTCCGTGGGATGACATCGAGGCGGCCCCGGAAGAGTGGGCTAAGAAGCGATTCCCCAAGCTGAAGCCCTGGGACCCATTGGAGTTTACCAAAGAGCAGTTTCCCAAAGTCGCTAAGGACATCAAGAACGGTGTCACGGGCCATCTGAATGATGTAACTGTGCCTCCGCCGCCTGGAGGGTACTGGTAACTGGATTTACTAGGAATCGCCGGCTTCGGAATGCCTTCTGTTGTTATATAACCAACTTATTAGAGTAAATAGTATTGGCATGCGTACTAGATGCATGGTTTTAGAGAGATTGAATTATCGAACTCAAGGTTATAGCTTTGCAATGAGTGGTTGCATTAGAAACTCCATTTAATCGACTCGTCGTGTTCTGAACGAACATATGATCAAGGTCACTTGCAGGGGAAACTTTCTAAATCTCACAGACCAACCAAAGAGATTGGTTAACACGGCACATATGCGAACAACAGAGACAAGTACGTAGACTACGAAACCATCAGCGTATGAAAAAATACCTTGGTCGGGTCTTGGCTTCCTAGCCTGCCATGAGTTTTCAGAGACTCTCTCAGGATGCCATTTTGCTTGTCATACACGGATATCGGAATGTTGTATTTGCAGTGTGATGGCGGCAGGGGTTCCCTCCAAATCGCATCTGCCGAAACTTCAGCGCCCAGCTGAACTGGAGATGGTTGCTCGGCGGATGTTCCGTCTCTACCATGCCACGTACCATGCGAGTCAGAACTCTCAGACAGATGCCTGGCTATATCGGTAAACACAGTCATACTCGGGCTCTGTAATCCCAATGCCGACCATTGCACTGCGACTTTGTAGCGTAGTCGTCAAGTCGGAGACGGAAACCTGATGCCAGCCGCACTTGTGTACGGGATTTCGCAACGTGCACTGTCCAAAATTGAGGGTCCTTGAGAATTCCATTACGCGATCATAGAGGGAAGAAGGGGGGAACTATAATGTTAGCCTGAGGCATTCGGCCGAAACTAGCGCCTAAAGCTCGGTACTCTCGGGAAATACACCGCTCAGCTATGAGGTTACCGCTCAACACAGCACGCACACAGCCAGACAGCGAGCGCTATCTCTGATTCTACGGCGTTTGGACCAGATGCACCCCTATCACCGGACACTCGAGGGTTCGTTGATCTAATCCGGAATGTCTTATCTATCGCTTCATGGTTTGTAGCAAGAGAGTGCGTAGTATCTCAAACGCGTATCTCGAAAAAAGAGAAAAATGCGCAGGTGTCAACATCAAGAAGAATTTTTTGAGTTGTCTGCGGAATGAGTTGACAACTGGTAGATTGACTTTGGATTCTCCAGATCATCACAAGTGCCACTTGAGTATACCAGACTGCCAGTCCACGGAGACTGTTAAACCTCAAACTCAGGTCCCAACTGTAACACCAACAAAAAATACACCTCCGCATTCTAAACCCTCGACCAACATGGCTTTATTCACCCCCGGGCCTATCGTCTCCCACGTTCTCATGGTCCTCGTGGCCATGTTGAATATTTTTATTCTATCTTACGATGTTGGAATGATCAACAACTTGAACTCGGTTAAGCCATACCAAGACTGTGTGATAACCTCCCTGGCTCGGTGGTCATGGCTAACAATCTGTCATAGACTTCAAGTTGAACAGCGATATGATCGGACTCAATGTTGCTATCATCAGCGCCGGTTCGATCTTCGGCGCTCCGATAGTGGGTCCCGTGGTTGATCGTTGGGGACGGAAGATCGGCCTCGCCGTTGGCTCCATCTGCATCATTCTCGGAGTTGTACTTCAAGCTTCAGCCTCGAGAGGTAAGAGTTACCACGAAAACTCCTTTGAGATACAACGGCTCACCAGCAATGCAGTTCCACAGCTCAACGTCGGCCGTTTCATCATTGGTTTTGCCTCCCTCGTTGATGGTTCGATCGCCCCCATGTGGGTTATGGAGGTGGCGGCGCCGAAGTATAGCTCGATCCTATCAAGCACTGTCTTGACATCCGTACCATTCACGTCGTTCTTAGTCAGCTGCATCGTCCGCGGCATCTACGACAAGCTGTCCAACTGGGCATGGAGAGGGCTTATGCTTGTAAGTCCCTATCGCCCCCAGATAATCTCGAGGTTTTGTCTAATGTTTCTCAACCAGGGAGAAGCAGTACCTTCCATTATATCTCTGTGTCTCTTGCCATTTGTGGACGAAAGCCCACGCTGGCTGTTTTCCAAGGGCCGCCATGACGAGGTAAGGTTGAGTAAGATACTCCTATATTAAGATCGTTCGACTGACATTTTGCAAGGCGATAGAGGTCCTCGCTCGATTGCATGCAAACGGAGATCGTGACGATGCTACAGTACTTCAAGAGTCGCGGCTATGAACCACGAGAAGGAGAGCGATGGAGGATGGAAGGATTTGATTGCACCATGTGAGCGAGCTTCAGCCAATATGGCAAGTGGACAACTAACTTACGGAAGCTCCCAACAGCCCCGAACTTGAAGCGTTTCACGATTGCCGTTCTAACGAATATCTTCTATCAAATCTTGGGCGGTAACATGATCTTGTACGTTTGGAAGAGCACAGGCATACGTTCAGAGTTATCTGGCACTAACGGAAAGCTTCCAGATACTTCTCATCCTTCCTCATTGGAAAGCTGGGTGTTTCCGAGAGGAAGTCCGTAATCCAGATCAACATCGGTTTACTACTGTGGAAGGCCTTTTGCAGCGTGGGCGGTGTCCTTCTTATCGACAAGATAGGAGCTCGCAAGCCATTGAGTAGGTGCTTCTCGATATGAGTTCCCCGTTCGATTGAGCTGACCTCCATGTCTTTCTACCTAGTTACCGGGACCTTCGCCACAGTTGTTTTGTTCGGCATTCTGGCTGGCCTGTCTTACCTAACCAAGATTCATCCCGAGACTAACGCATACGCCATCGGCGCGATTGTCGTTGTTGCCCTGTTCTTACTTGCAGTCGCTGCAAGCTGGTATGTGAAGGGAACCCAACTCCATCGTGGTTGTGCTAACGTTATCCCAGGAGCATCTTGGCCTACACGTACCCTCCAGAAGTGCTACAATACTCTCAGCGCGCCAAAGGCGTCGTGGTTGTGCAAGCAATCGGATACGCGTTCAGCTTTCTCAACCTTTACACCACTCCGCTAGCGATCGATAGAATCTCCTGGAGATACTATGCAATCAATGGTGGCTGGAATCTTGGAATCTTGTTCGTTGTTACATGGTTGTTCGTCGAAAACAAAGGCAGGACCTTGGAGGAGATGGATGAGATCTTCGATGGTGTCGTCTACTCGAATAACGTTGTCATTGATGGCCAGAACTCCAAGAGTGATTTGGGAAAGGACGTCGGTGATAGTAGTAGCGTGGCTAAGAGGAAGCTTAGCAGGGTTAGTACCCGTGACTAGGGCAGATGACTCCCTTGATTGAAGAGACTCGGATGCGATCATTTAGCAGGCATTGGAATGGGCTCTTGGAAATCTCTGTATGGTTTAATCACAATATCACCAGCGTGAACGACTTTGAATGATTTCTCATCAATTTGTTTTTGCCATGCGTTGTCCAGCAACGCGTCAGTCACGACAACTCGACTTCACGACAACCAACCGTGACGCCACCACCGTTTTGTAGGATCCGGACCAACTAGCATAACTGGAGCACCGGGAGAGACAAATCATTTCGTGGAGTGGAAGCCGGGAAATCTAGCGCTGACGATGAACAAAATTTGGGTCCACCTGTGCCGCGGTGCCGTGCTCAGGCACGGAGCTGAAATCTCGCGGCCGGCGCCAAAACGCGCCACTTTGGGAAGCTATTGAGTGCCACAACGGCGATCGAAAGGGAGAAGAGAAACTCAAGCACTGGTGATCCAACGGCGAAACTCTATTCCCCCTTTCATGAAGTTGCGAAAAGATGAAGCACCGATCCATCGCTAGCCGCCCACGACCGCGCTAGAACATCGCAATTCAAAGCACGCGAGCTTGGGGTCAAAGGCGCTCCACATTGAAAGCTTCTTTGAAGTGGAAGGAAACTAAACTTCATCGAGCCATGACGGTTGCTGCGTCCAAGCTATAGTCCGGGACCATAACATCGTTAGCCTTTCAACATAGCCAGCTGGAGGTATATGAATACCTCACTTTCTGTTCTTGGCAGGGAGTTCTTGCTCAATTGCTCATTGTCGCGTGCTTCAACATCTTCACGTCTCTCGTCCAAATCCTCGCCTCGTGTAACATCAATTGTCGCTCGTTACAGTTCTCAATCGCAATACAACCGCCATCATGAAGATTGCTATCGTCACCGGCGCCCTCACCTTCGCCCTCTCTGTCGTCGCCGCACCCGGCGCCACCACATCCACCAGCAAACGTGGCGGCAAGGCCAGCTGCCCTGTCAACTCCGCCCAGCCCGATGGCAGCCTCGGGAAATCCTACGTTTCAACCAGCCTTCTAGTCCCCATCTCCAAGAACCTGCCCAACTATGCCTTCCCGGCGACGCAATGGGCTCAGGTGACGCCCAAGGACATATGCACTGTCTTCAACCTCGATCTGCCGGTGGCCCAGACTCAGGGCAAAGTGTGCAACCTCGTCTTTGATTTCCCTTCCTGGGAGCAGGCGCCCGGGAAGTTCGTTTTCCTTGGCCAAGGTACCTTCAAGTTCACCGGGTATGCCATTGGTGTCGGAGCCGTTGCTGGGCAGACCACGTATAACAAGCAGCCAGCCCCTGGCCCTAGCCCGCCTAATCCTCCGCCAACGATGACTCCGGGTCATAGCTATGTGAGTATTGAACGCCAATGGAGTAAGACGTAGACCCTCGTGGGTTCAGATGACTGATGGTGGTGCCTGCAGATTGTCAACAGCGCCCCGTGCGGCATTCCGGCTGAGGTACCGGGAAGTGTGACCGTATCAGGAAGTCTTTGCTCGCCGGACACCACCTTCATGTTCCAGCAGAGCAAGGATGGGTGCCCTGTGGGCTTCTTCGTCGTCTTGACAGATGCGTGAGGAGCAGAATCGTAGCTGCTGCCGAACTTACCCTCCCAAAGTGTGTGAGGATGTTAGAGACTAGAGATGGGTTTGCGAACTCTTGAGGGGGTAGAAAAGATGTGAGAATAGCCGCGATGGGGTGTAAGTCATTCAAGTCACGACATCAACCGATTCGCAGTTGCCGCATGACTTCCCAGGAACCACGGGCCTATCCGATCATGTGTTTGAAATTTGTCGTCGTTAGCGCGATTGTCTATTGAAATTATTATCGCGCTCAGTATCCCACTGAATGTTTCGTTTAATCCTTTCCCGTGACCCCAGTTTTACCACTCTTTCGGGATATATGCCGTAGTGTTGTCCTCATCCTCAGGGGTCTTCAACCCCAATCCCTCTAACACCCGATTTTGCATCGGCAGCAATACCAAGACAGCTCGGTTGAACCTCCACCCAATGACAGGAACCATCGCACCGATCATAGCATCCAAGATGAAGTGGTTCGCCGTTGCGACGATCGTGAAGAGCATAGCCATCGGCCACAGGGGTGCGATGAGACGAAGCGGACGGTGGGGCGAGAATCGGCAGATGCTCCAAGCGAGGAAGAGAGCGGTACCGCAATGAAGACTCGGCATCGCGGCGATGGTAAGCTGGAACTTGTTGTGTGTCCAGGCGTTGCCTCCCCCCTTTGCTCCGTGGAGCACATCCTCAAATCCGTACTCGGCCGGAAGCATGCGCGGCGGCATACAGCGGTAGGTTGTCACGATGACAAAGGCGATTGCGTTGTCCATGGCGATAGTTCGTCGGATTCTCTGGAAAGTGCTCGGTGGAAGGAAGGTGTAGCAGTAGATGATGAAGATGATACCCAGACTGATGTGGAAGTAGTAGATCTTGGCCAGGTAGGACATCAACCATGGCATGTTGTTGAGGACATATTTCTGTACCCCAAGCTCGATGTCAATGCCGAAAAAGTGCTCGAACTTCAGGATAGAAATCGCATGATCGCGGGCTCTTGCGAAGACAGCTTCGTTACCGGCTATCATGCGTGCCGAGAAGGCACGGAGCAGTTGGTATATCCTATAAGACAAACAAGCAAATCAGCCCTGGTACTATACCCATTAATTACAATACATTATATATATATGATAGAATAAAATATAAAAGAAACCCTAAAAATAAAAATAAAACTATAATGAAAAGGTAACATGAAGAACTGGTATATCACAAGATCGTCTCATACCAATATGTCGCATTCCAATACCAGATTTCAGCAAGAAACGGAAAGGTATTGTAAAATCGAACGAGAAGTTTGCTGTTGATGCGGGACACCTCGCCTGACTCCGCCCGCATCCCCGGCTTGAGGAGCGGAGAGGTGGGGCGGGAGGAGGAATCCTCCGACCCACGCTCACGCGAGTCTACGTCATCGTCGCGATCCAGTCGGCGGCGGTTTATGAGAGTGCCTACGGTGAAGGCAAAGACGATGACTAGAAGAGGAAAAGGTATTAGATGAGGCTTGGATTCGTAGAGGTAAAGAGACAGAGTTCAAGCATAGAGGGGAGTCCGATTTAGGGGAGCGGGATGGACTTACAAGCTGGTTCGACTACATTCCTCAAAGCGCCAAGTGACGAAGCCATGATAGGCTAAAGAGAGAAAGTGAAATCTTGTTGGGTATCGAGTAAGTGAAAGATGTACTTGGACAAGGCTGTCCTGACGAGAAGGCAGAATGAATGAACAAGTTTCGTCTCCCCGAAACAGAGAAGGAAGGGGTGAGTGACGAGAAGATATTACAATAAAAACGCCAAATTCACCAGAAACCCTTTCACATGGGGAAATAGGAGAGAGGGATGACTAGGCTAATAAGCATTCTAGGCACAATGCCCCAGAGCCCGCTTCACCGGGACAAACCCACAACGGGCGGAAGGTGTACCAAGTCCAACCGCAGCATTTCGTGGCCAAGCATTGTTGTCAGATCGGCGCTCCAGGCATTAGGAATTCCGCCCAGCCTTGAAAGTTGAGCAGGAGTAGGACCACACGTGTGGGTGTAACCGCACGGAGCCGTCTGATAGGAGAGTTGGGGGTGTCGAACGTCGAAGGAGGGAGGGCGGAGCGGGACTGGAGACACGACGACCTGACGTCCCACACCCCATCCCACATGTCCACCATCCATCCATGATCCATTACGGTATCACCCCAACCAAGCACAAGGCAAAAGAACGGCTCGGCGGAGGAAGGAGGGCACGCGACCCAAGTCCTCCTTGACGCGTGTGTGATTGCGCCCGGCAACGTACAGCAGAACGTAAGCAAAAAAGCCCAGTTTTCATTAGAGCCTCCTTGCTCGTAGTCGCCCGGTCTCCACGCTACATCACTGTAATCCAACTATGAACTGACGGTGGGTAGAACGTCGAAAAAGGGATGTGGGGGTTCCTTTTCTGGTGGATCATCCAATCATTTCGAGTCGGACTCTACCCACTCGCATGCTCATAAGGAAGCTGAGAGTCGTGGATGACGGGGTTCACTTACCGTTGTTTTTCTCGGCAGCCGGAACAACCGAAATCGGCGTCAGGGGGGAGAACTCGGGCGCCAAGTCGTCTCCGAGAAAAAGTCTTGCCATCAAATTTAGAGTATGGAAATCAACAGAGCGTCCTTCTCCATTTAAATGCGGATGCTTTGCGCGGGATTGTGGACCCGGTCGTTTGGGCAAGTGTTCGAAGCTGCGTGGGACCGGATTGTAGGAGAGCCTTGGACCTGTCATGATCGAGACACAAACTCAATCGATCTTTGGTAAATCTTACCGCGGCCGAGTCATGCCTTGGACACTTGATTTAAGGATCTTCCAAGAATAGGAGGTTCGCACGGAAGCATGCAGCTTGCCGCATGTTTTGATGTTCTCAGTGTCCACATCAACATCAGCACGAAGACGCGTCCGAGCGTTCGAGAAGAACCAGAAAAGGAGAAAAACTTCCACTCCCACTAACTCCCCGCTACCAACACTCAAAAGGAGCAGGCTTTGCCATCATAATCTAGCTTTCGTCTCGAGCTGCCATGCCCGTCAACACTCCCTTCTGACACGGATACCTTGCGACTGTGCCAGGGTCAATAGATGAGCAAGGCTCGCTGGGAATAAGCTGCAGGATCGGCAGCTAAGATCAGAAGCTTGATACGCAGCCACCCTTGGCGCTAGCTGGCACGGCACACCACGTTCAAGCATCTGACAGGGCCAGTGCCGGGACGGCTGTCGTACCGTGATGGTGAAGGAGCTGCTGATGTGAGAAACGCCATGCCTGGCATGCCTGGGCATTTGGAAAATCATCATCTGCATGTTAATTGCTGTTTTGGGATTCGCATCGAGGCTGAGGGCTGAAGGCTCAAGGCTCAAGGTGTGAGGACGGTGACTGCAAGTAACAAGTCCCAGCAGTTCGGAGGCGAACTGCACAGATATGGCTAGACCGGTGCCCGAACAAGAACGAGAACATCGGACATCGGACTGTTTAGTGTTTTGCGGGAAGATTCAACCCTCCATTGGGCCGTTGGAGGCCGTTGGGAATTTGGAACCAAAACATCGGCGTACGGAGTTCAAAGTCCCCGGCTTCGGCCGAGGTTCGTTGCCAGGACTGCGGTAGCTGCGGAGGAACCCGCGGCGGAATTCGTAGACCTTTAAAGCGATCACCACAACCTTCTGATAAAACTCTTGGCAATGGCCAGTGTCCACTTAGATCAAAGCATACCGTACTAAGCGGCCGCTGATTAGAAAATTGCGGTCAAGTTCAACGCTAACGGTGATGGCCCCCACGACATTATGCCGCCGAGGGTGCCAAGTTTTGATTATTATACCACCATAGGGCCGGATACGCCGGATTATTGTAGTAGCCGACTGTTGAAATGATATTCAGAGCTCATCGGCGCTTTCCTCAATCTCCTGGCAATCGAATCCTTCATCGCCTTCGACATTTTTGCAGAGCCATTTATCCAAGACAGTATCTTGTCCGACGGGCTTTACGGAAAAGTTCTCTACCGTCAGGTTGTTGCACCCGCCCGCAGCCGCGCTGCACCGGAAGAAGCCCGAACTAGGCACGTCGTCCATCATGGTGCCGCTGAAGTTCTTCCAGACGACGTCGGAGATCTTGAACGCCGACGTATCGCACGACTCGCCCGCGTGTCCGGAGAAGGACTCACATTGAGTGATGAAAAGTGGCTCTCCGCGGGTGCCGTCGAGCTTAATGTCTTCTAGCACGATGTTACGCGCGTATCCCGTACCGCCGCCGCCGCCATTGGGCGGATACCCAATCTGGATGCCGGTCCACGTCTTGAAGTAGCAGCCCCGCAGGGTGTCGTGTAAAGTCACGTTCCGCGCCAAGAAGTTCTCGATATACTCGTACTGTCCGATGAACTGGCCGATGGAACCCAAGGCTATGCCAGTGCTGCCGAAGAACTCGCTGTCGTAAATGTAGATATTGCTGGAGTTGGCCTTCAGAGCGATTGCGTCGTCGCCGTTGACAACTACCCACCGGCGGAAGGTGATGTTGTCCGAGTACATGGTGTCAGCGCCGTCCGTGTTGAGAGAGTTGTTCTCCGAAGACGACGTGCTATTCACGTAGATGTCCTCAAAGACGAGATCTTTGGAGTACATGATGTTCATCGTCCACATCTGGCTCTGCACGAATCGAAGGCCTTTGACAGTCGAATTCGAAAAGTCTCGGAAGTTGATATTCATCGGTCGATGAGGCATGTTGGATCCGCCTGCGTTGAGATCATACCAAACCTGGCCGTTACCATCGAGCGTGCCGACTCCATGGCCCTCCCAAACAACGCCATCACCCCCAAAGTGCCAGACGGTGCTCTGATTCTGGAAGTCCACAGGCATCGACACCGAAAGCCAGTACGTCGTATCATTACTCCAGAGAAGTCTTCCACGCTGATCGATGATAACATCGTCTAGGCTGGTGGTGACCATGGGCGACTTGATATTGTACGCTGGTCCATCAAGCACAATGATGCTCTTGGTGCGGCACTTGTCGTTGAGCGCGCTTAGCAGTGCCGGCGCGTCGTCCCCGCCGTTAGCGTCCGGCTCAAGAATGCAGAGGCTCCGGCCTTCCTTCTCCGCCCTCTCGGCCCATTCGCTAGCAGTTGGAATACCCGGGTCGGATTCTGCGAGAAGGGTGGCCGCCGAGAACCGAGTGGTCTCGAGCCCGAGGACTAGCCTCGCGGCTAACGATGCGAAGACTGCCAAGCCACGCATGATGGATGTGTGCTAAGGCCTCGAACCCAAACAAGGGATGGATGGAAGGATTGCAAGCTTCGGTACACGCGAACAGACGCTTCTCGAAGTATAACAAGGGCGTTTTGCGAACAAGAGAGGACAAGACAAAGCAAATAGGTCTGTGACGTCTATCAAAGCACTAGACAGGAATGGTGTTTGAGCTCCAGAGGTTACAGGTATCTCTCAAATATGAAGTCGAACCCATCGACGTGTGGTATATCTGTGAAACCCAATATTGCATCAGATGATGGAGCTCAGGGGGTCGCAACCACTGTCAACGAATAACATGCGCCAAGTACAGCGGGGTAATGCCCCGGATCGTCCCTCGTAGCGTCCATTCCCCGCAGCAATTACGTCGTCTGCCCGCATGACGCCCTGGTAATCCGACCCCAATGTCCGGCATTTCAAGGCTTGTACTTGCTGATCTCTTTTACTTTGGATGTGGGAATCTTTATCCATGGGTTCCATCATGAAAAGGACGAAATAATGGCGGTCAGGTATGCACAGAAGGACCTGTCTGATGGTAACCTGCGGGTTAGTCTGATGATGAATGCAAGTCATCACGAGTTCTGGTCAGTTGTGTGAACGTTAGATGCATCTATCTTGATCTTTCAATAGTTATCCAACATAATGAACGTCATTCTTCGATTAAACAGTCGCCATGCTTCATTTACACCGTTGCCGTCGTTCTGGCCTGGTCACGGTCGGCCAGTGGATACCCGGCCCGTCCAGCCCGGCCCGATGACCCACTGGGAGCCGGAGCGGATTACACAGCTAGCTTACGTGTAGAGATCAGCGGCCGGAGGCACAATCAAATAGCCAAGAACAAGGCACCGTTAGATTCCAATCTTCTGTTGAAACCAGGATCGGATAGTTCTCGGGTCGTGGAATTATTTCAGGCCTTTCCAGTTTTCCAGACGACAAATCATGACTGCAAACAAGTCGATTCCAATGTAAGTTGCTCTAAGTGCCATCTAGGGGCATTTGAAAGAAGACTAATCGTCTTCATGGTATCACAGAATATTTCCCCTTTGGCGGCGAAAATGATGTCCTGAATGCTATGTACTATATCTACTACGAGAAGTCATTCAGTTCCTGGCTCCGATGCTCCTTTTCTACTACTAGCATATCCCAGTTGCAGCGCAATGTTCTAGCCCTGCGTAACGTGTGGCTGATCCCATTTCAGTTGACTCATACTTTTTCGAGGCAGGGCTGAAGCTGCGAGGCGCATTCAGTCATGGGAGATTGAAGCTTCGCCTTGGAGATAACTTTGCGTTTTGCCTCGCTTCTTGGAGGCCGGACTCAAGGTCTGAATGTCGAACTTTCTCATCTCCGACGGATGAATTGTCATCTCCCATGTGCGACAGTGTCTCTGTTGACATGTTCGGCCGAGAGAAACGGTTGAAGGCGATATAGGTCTCCTTGTCGCCCTCGACCGCGTTCGATGGAGGAGGGACGCGAACAGACCGGCGTCGGATTGCCATAGCATCTTCCTGAACTAGCTGGACACCCATGTATCCGTAGATGACATTGAGGATAGGTATAGATACTCCGTGGACTATGATGGAGAAGAGTACAAGCCAATACAAAACGGGACCAATAGCCCGGAGCATATCAACTACCTCGCTGTCGCCCTCGGCCTCGGCAAGCTTAGGGAAGAGATGACGCGCATGCTCGACATAAAAGGCAGCACCAACGCCAATAGGGCCAAAGTAACCCATGAACAAGGCTTCTTTCCAGTCCTTGATGGTATTAGGCATGAGCTTGTATGTGAGGAGCACAGCAGGAATGCGGCGGAATACGAGGACAAGTGCGCCGAGAGCCAAGGGCCGACCCAGGCTAATGCCGGTGACGTCGGAGCTGAAGTCGCTCCACGGGATGATGGTCCCGAGATAGATGAAACCCCCGAAATTGAGAAGAAAGTCAATTCTGGCGTTAACTTCGTCTAGTCGCTTCTGTGCCTCTGCAAGGTACTCGCCGTCCCAGTTGAGTGCACTGCCTGCAACGAAGCAAGATAGCAGATCGTCGGTTCCGATGGCTCCTGAAGTGCCCATCATGAAGAGCTATAGGGTGTCAATTAATTTTCTCTCCGTTCCATGTCGGTGACTTACACCAATCGCTGTTGGCACGAGCATGTAGCTTTCGGAGTCGATCCACTTCCTGAGTCTTTGTTAGAAACTGCCGGAACTACCTTGTGCCCAGAGACCGATCAACGTACTTTTGGACATAATATTTCAGAGCAAGCCTGATGAGTGTCCCCACAATGATCCCGTAGGCTATGCTCATGAGGACGAAGTAAATCTAGGCCTCCAGCAACCAGTTCAGCAAGGCGACACCAACACCTCCACCTTGATATGCAACGTCACCGGCTCTAGGAAGTAGTGCACGACCGACCGCGTGCAATGTAGCATCATCTGCGTGCACCTCAGATCCCTCCGCGTGCCGTATGAGATAGGTCGTCAGCATCAATATCGGAAACCCGAAGCCGTCGTTTGCGCCACTTTCGGAAGAGATGATTTCACGCAAGGAGCGCCGGACAAATTTGTCGGCAAACGGTCCCTTGGCAACCGCTTGTGACAGAACTGGATCTGTTGAGGTAACACAATCAGCAATCACCCCAGCACCCAGGAACGTCAACTTAGGAATGGTTGCAATGAGACAGGCTGTCGTATCCAACCACATCAAGGTCATGATGTACAGCATTAGTATGGCCATTTCTTTCTATTTGTTCTTTTGGTACTTTGCTGGCAGCTGGTAGCCGGCCATGACCAGTTGGATTCCAATCATCACTCTTGTGAGCCCCTCAAGTAGAACATAAGCCACCCATTAGTATATGAAGACATAACTTCCCGTTTCTCCTGATGAAATCCCAATTAAGCCGCATCATTGGCACTTACAAGAGTAATGTTTTGGGTTTGTCCCTCAACAGCTGACCCCCATCTCTCGCTGTTGATGAACCTAGCAGCTATAGGACCAAGGCATATGCCCAACACGACGGCCGGTACTAATTGGAAGCTAACTGTCAATGGACATCTTATAAGAGTTTGTGTATCAATCTGCGTGTCTACTGAGACAGTGCCGTGGAGAATGTTCGAGAATAAGCTTACAGGCCTCGCCCAGGTACCACACATTCTTTATCTTGACGGAGTTGATACCGAATAGAATGATGAATGCGCCTAGAGATAGCCACAATCATTTAGTCATAGCTAAGCGATAGAAAGGATGGAACACCCACCAAAGACAGCGAGAACTACATTCAATTCGCTAGGATCAAGAGTAGACATCTTGGCTGTCCGCTTGTGGCTTCACTCTCGATATGCGAGTGTCTTTGTGTGATGTGCCGAGGAGGTGTGTTGTGCGTTTGCCGAGAAAGGCTGCCTTGGCCGGCAAGGACTTTGAGGCGGGGGATGATCTTTTTAGCTAATGCTCATACGATGTTTGCATGGAGTTGTTTGGAAAGAAGAGAAGAAAGGAGATGCCAACGAGACCTCGAGGAACAGAGGAAGAAATACAAAAGGATTGTCTGATGAACTGAAGGAAATCCCGCAGATAGATGAAGTCAGAGAGCAGAAACCTGAAATGATGATGGACAACAACACTTGCTCGACTCTTTGTGGTGAGACGGTCACCCGGTAGCTCAGCGCTGCTGATGAAGAATGGTCTGGTGAGCAGCGGGAGGGCAACTGATCCTTCTGCAGCACCGAGAGTCCGGATATTTAAGAGTGGTATGTCAGCCAGGGGCATACTTGGCTGTGGACCAAAAAGGAGCGACTTGGCTGCAGATCTTGGGCGGCTGAATTCTTTTGGGAATGGGTTCCGATCACAAACGCTTCTGATTCAGAGCCAAGTACACCCTGTATATCACGGTAGGGGGTTATGGAGGCTCTTAATACTGAAGCATACAGAATACCCGAGGCGAGGACGGAGAACACTTTGTGCTTGGGTCGTGGCTTCCACAACAGCTGAATATGGGGTCACAAAGAAGGCGCAATGGGCCAAGCGTAGCTGAAACTCGTAAATAGAAGATTTCATCCGCGGATCGGTGTTTCTGCAGGGGCGAGAGTTGGGTTTCTAAGATTCCTTTCATTATCAACTCGGCCCAAGATGTCTCAAATCTATTAGTCTTGTCGTGGAGGCACGCTGATCTGCCAGCGTGAGTGAGTATGGAGCGACCATCCGTGTGGTGACATTCACGCGTCCTTCCTACTAGGTTAGGTTCTGAGGAATTCGCAATTTAGCTGGCTAACGGGAAATAAATGCTGACCTCTGACTGCGAGGGACATTTTTGCCAACCAAGATAATCCGGGACATGGTCTAATACAGCCTCAGAAGCGTCGTTAAGAACTTGAGACAGCAGTACCCTACCAAAGTGGATAGCATGCCTAGAAGTGAAGCATTCGGCTTTGGTGCTACGTGAACTCTCTTGGATTCTTACTTCCGTATATGAAAGCAGACACTTCATTGCTCGAGAGGCATTCATAGACCTTTGACGTTGCCGAGACGCGATTGTCTGTTCAACTCTGCGAATGGAAATGAGACACGATGATTGAGCCCGTTGGTCAAATTCAAGAAAGTTTGTTAGATAAAGCTGAAGATGTGAACTTATCCCTGGTACACAGCTTTCGACCACAGAGGTTGTTGCACAACTTTACGACTAAAAGGTCTTGAGAAACCTCCAGAATCTCGCTAGTCCGCGGACTGCATCTCTGCTCTACGCCACCAACTACGATGCGTTTACCACCGAGTTCAGTTGTCATGGAGGCTTGGAGGCCGATGTCGTCACAACGCCTCCAAAGGGCAATTCTCCATGAACGAGCACCATGGACAATGCCGTGGAACTCCACCATCTGACATGCTTCAAGCGTCCGTGGCATCCTACTATGCGCACCCATCGTGGCACCACTGACACGACGCGGGCGTCAAGTCCATGTAACCACAGCGGAAAGAGGCAAAGCAACCTCAACCTCAAGAGCCCTCCCGTGCCGTGCCGCCGGGCTGGCTGATCCGTTTGAGGCTTCTTATTGAACGTCGCCATCTGGTTCCGCCACCTCTGCCGTGTGTGTCTGCAGGTGCCGACGGATTCGGCTGGAGATGCATATCCGTGCCTGCCCGCCAATCAGCCTCATCACAACTCGGTGATATGATGCTTGGCGAAACACAGAGCTGTCGCGCTCAAAGGCGACATGGATACGTTCTCTCGACTCTCCGAATTCGCTCAAGAGCAGCAAACTTGTCAAGCTCTTCAGGTTTTACCGATTCTACCCGGGATTGCCATGTTGCAGGCAAATGTATCGAGGCCAACTCATAGTTGTGACCAGATGAACATGTGATCTTCAACTCCGCAGTCTGCGCGCGCCCCATCCCAGCCTTATTGGCACTTCACTCACATCGCACCGGGGTCTTTTGCTGCCCCGTCTGCCCAGCTGGCCGACCGTCTCCGAGCATATACCTTGTCGCGGGCCTTTAGGCTTTAAGCGGGAGTTTCCCCGGTGAGAGTTGAAGTCTAACCCAAGTAGGTTTCTTGATCAGACTCATACATCTCGTCTCGTTGTTTTGGCCCTTTCGCTTCGCTCGCTGCTGTCATTCTGGGTGTTTTTTACGGTTTTCTCTCGTCGAGGGTAATGCGCTTGTGGCTTAATCGTAGGTTTTCTTGTCGGGGAATCGCATCGTGAAGACTCGGTAGGGGTTCCCGGCTCGTTTGCGACTATGAAGGATGAGGTTGGAGTCGAGTTACGTTGTTCTAGTTGTTCAAGCCGCTCGTGGAATGCGGTCGGCGGCCGGCGGCCGGGCGGATCATGTAATGTGCAACCCACACCTCCTTCGTCACGAACTTGCGAACCAACTTGCGAACCAACTTGCGAACCAACTTGCCAACCCTACCACACCCGTCCAGCACATGCCCGCATGAACCCCGACCCCGACGCCGAGTCGAGGGCACCCAGAGGTGCCAGCGAAGTGGAGGGGGAAGGAGGACCTTACAGGAGCTCGTGGAACATCATTCTCCAGCTCTTCCGAGCTTGCTGTCATCCCGAACACCTCCCCATCTTCATTGGCGCCCTTTGGAGAAACCTAACCTTTCCCCTCATAGACTTCGAAGTATTGGAATCCCAAAATGTCTCCGCAAATAGCGTCAAACAGCTCAAGCATGCATGTCCCGCTTCAGGTAGGCATTCGGCGGGCCGCCTGCGAACTCCAGGCTCCCAAGTCAAGGACCCCACTCGAACACTGAGAAGCCATTTAAATCACTCAAAGAATACAAAACCCCATTCAAAATTCACATAATCACAACAATAGGCCACATGATTCGATGGCCAGCAGGGGATGGGCAAGATTTTCCCGGGAATCAAAACACTCGTAGTTCGTATTACCATCTCAAAACAAAACTATCATACCACGAGACGAGAGAGTAAAAAATGAAAGAAGAACTCTCCATCTCGAGTTCCCAGTCCAAAAACCAATAGACAGACAAGTGATATTCCGCCCGTGGCCGTTCTCCACAGGCTAGAGGATCTCCCGTTTCGGCAATCGTGGTTGGCAAATGGAACTGGTTCCAGCAGTCAAAGGTCCACCCCAAGTCAACACCTTACAACCCTTCCACGCGATACGAAAAACATGTTGTCGAATGGAGGGCACACAGCTCGAGTTGGCTATTGGCTATTGGCGAGCGAGCCGCTTCCGGGCTGTAAAATTTGATGGGAGCAGAAGAGCCATGCTGAATTTAGTGCTGTGAAGATCAAAAGTCAGCGCCTGAGCATTTTGATATCTGTTTGTCGGGGAGATGTGGCTTACGGAGCAAGAGCCGCAAGAGCAGGCTGTGCAGGAGCCAGCGCAGCTGGAGCCGCAGGAGGAGCAGGAGCTGTTTACATTAGGTTAGCTTCAATGCTGTAGATATCAAGGCAGAGCTCATCCGGTGGGATAGATCGAAACTCAAAGAGAATTCAAATCATCCGGAGAGACTCGTGTGTAGTGGTATATCTCCAGTGTGTAAAAGACGGAGCAGGTGACTGTCACTCACCAGGGGGCCATTTTGATAGTTTGGTGTTTGAAGCGAAAAGGCTTGAGTGTTTGTTTGTTTGTTGAGATCTGGAGTTTGAAGCTGATGAGTCGGATGAAGAAAGAACCTCACTTCAACCAGAGCTGGTCTGGGTTTATATAGCCATTTCGGAGGCATGTCCCCCACGTATCAGTCAGCCAGACATCAGGCGGCTATCTGACGAGGAAGCGCGATTTCATTCGCGCTTACGTGGAAGGCACGGAAGTCCTCGGAGAAGAGCCATGTCTATCCCTGGATGATCGGATAAGTACTCCGTAGTGTAAACCGCCAATACCGCGCGGGCTTTGTTGGCGGCAGAGTGCTGGTATGGCGGTTATGTGATACCGCATCAGGCTGGCACTCCCAAGGTTTGATCCATAATAGCTTCCTGCGGCCTAAAGGAGGTGGACTGGCACCGTTGAGGAGCGGGGTCTGGCACCGAACTTACGGGTGCAGAGCTCTGCAAGCTTTGAGAAGTGTGGTCGACTGGTAACACAGAGCAGGGTGCCACGTTCGGGCTGGGGGGGTCCACCCGACGACGGGAAGCCAGGCTCTTGTGATTGGATCAAGCGTGGCAGACTGGGCATCCACGCACGAGGGTTCAATATGGCGAACAGGGCGGCAGAATGGAGCGTGCATGGCTGCTGTGGTCGTGTGAATATGGCGTTGTAGGCGGGCTTGGAGGGATCGTCAATGGTGAGTGGATGAGAAGTGACCGACGAGGGTAGCCCCGCCCATCTTCGGTCAAACGTTCGGGCTAGGAACAGCGTGGGAGGGTGGGCAGAGCCGGTCTGGATTGTGGATTATCGGATGGGTGAAGAAGGGCTGCTTTGGAACTAAGAGCAATGAGAGTGGACGCCTTTGGGGCACGCCATAAGACTGAGGAAAGCCGACGGCGGCATTGCTCGTCGTGTCTGGGTGCGTATTGGGTGAATTGGGTGAATCCATCTGTGTATGCATGACAATGTATGTAGGACGACAGAGAAGGAAATCTACTTGTGATGCGCTTGGCGGCGGCACCCGCGCGAAACAGAGTTTGTACCATCCCGCATCAAAGGCTTCAGGTGATGCGACGCAGCCATCCCGTATTGGCCAGAGTTGGGACTAGTTGTCTGCCCAAGTGGGATCCGTCTGCTTACTAGGCAGTCTCGAATGAAAGACGGAAAACAGACAGTAAAAGACGAGAATATGGACAGACGACAGACTTGTCCTATGCCAGATGACCTCGCTATCCATCGTCATGGTAGAGTGAAAAGCCTTAGCAAAACGAGGTCAACGACGACAACTCAGAGATGAAGTCTCACCAGTGAGACTATAGGCTCTTGCCTAAACTTCAGCTCTACCTCGGCTCCGCCGCTTGGAGGAGCTTCAAAAGAACCTTGCCAGGGGAAGACAATCCCAGTAAAATCCCTATCGGACGTTCCGTAAAGAGAGGAGAGCGATAATACCTCTTAGCTAAAAGGCGTGGGTTGTCCAATCATCGAGATTGGCCGGCGGCGACGCTGAGCAACTCGTGATGGAGCAGGTTACCCAATCGGCCAATTACCCTGGGCTCGAGGTGAAGGGAGTCCAGAGACCGGTGAGAGGGGTGATGAAGCGAGACAGGCGATAGAAATGAACAAGGAGCATGAGAGAAAAGGAGAGGCTGTGGCTTCTTACCGTGGGGTTTTCGCTGAGGAGTATTGCCCTGCCTAAGGGCGAGCCGGGAGCCGAGAGGTAATTATCAGACGGCAGGATAGACGAGAAGCAGAGTCTGACTGATCGATACAGTGTGCAGGTTTTCTTTGTCTTCCCGTTCTCCCCGATCTCCTCAACTCGGGTTATCGTCGCATACCTTGGTCGATTTGCTTCGGCCCTCAAAGCGGCCAACTCGACGGTGTTGCGGGCATTCGAATGAAGAGATGACAGAAAAGGGGTTCGGAAAGAGGAAGATAGGATGAGCGGCCCCTTTTATGCCTTCAATCATCTCTCTACCTCAGGGGCCTAAGAATGGCGGTGGAAGGGAGAGACGGCATTCCCCTGGTAGGAATGATAGTGCGAACTGGCTGGTGAAAATTGGCTCATCAAACCACCCGGTCCCTCAGCATCCGTTGCGAGTCGTCGACATGCTAAGTCCTGCCGCCTGACCTGTCCATAGTCCGTGGATGCGCTGGCTATCTTGCTCATTTCAAGCAACATCGCGGGTGATGGTAGGCGGGATGGCGATGGCGGAGACTGATTTTGTGTGAGACGCTGGGCCATCAAGGTTGGCCATCCGGGTCCCTGAGACACTCCCAAAATGGCTTATCAATGCAGGCCATCAAGGTTCTCAACACCGAGTTAGACTCAGCAGCATCTCTGCATTTGATACGGAGTAGAATGATTTGACTAAACAACGAGGTATCGAATGAGAGTCCCTCGAAGCTGGCAGTCTGTGTCGAAGGTCGAATATCTGTAGCAAGCTTGGGTTGTGACTGTGTCGATATGACCAAGCCACATTTACGCTCGTTGTATTGCATTTTGCCTTTTACACTCCAACCTGTCTCGAGAAACCCGATTACCCGATACCCGAAATTCAACCCGACTTAAATGGCTGGTTGCCGACAAGAACTTGAAATGATAACTGTGAAAAAGCAGTAATTATCGATTCTCGGATGAAAAAGCCGATGTTCTGATGAGTCGAAGCGGCCAGGTTTGCTGTTCATTTGGGTCAGAACCAGCCCCAGTTTCCAACTTGGGCAGCCTCTGCAAAGTCGAGTGAGGATCGAGTCTGATCAAACGAAAGGCTGTCTTCGAGGCCATATTTTCAGACACAGAAGTTGATACCGACACGTTTGGTCCGATAATATGGCATCATATAGGGAAACTCTCCATGTTTGTTCCGCTGGTGGCGTATACTTGTGACTTCAAGGCTGGAGTGTACGTGCTCAATCGAAGTTCGTGTAGAGATGACTTACTTTCTCATAAGGGTGTTGTCGATATGGCTTTGAGCTCTTGACGACCCGGTGTGGAAACACGACATGCCCGACGATGACGATACACGCAGGCATCGCTTTCTACTGCAACCAGGTCAGCTTCAACGTACACTGAGTGTACACAATCAGCATACTTCACTTACCTTGCGCTCCAGAATCCTGCCCATCCTCTCGTCAACCCACGCATCGCCTCGGTGGCTCGTCGAAATTATAAGATACCCGTATCCGGAGCTGCACAACGATCCGGTCCGTGGGACATGGAGAACAACTTGCACCCTGGAATAGAGTCCATCGATACGAAGGCGACTCAGTCACCAAACCTGCTCTAATGAATGCGAAATGGCAGTAGAAAGCTGGGGGAAAAGAAGTCAGACTCAAAGAGCAGAAGCGTTGTCGATTTAAAGATTCTAAGAACACCAATGCCTCCAATCGCCCTGGCCCTCCTTCGCCAGGAAGAAGAAAAGTCCCAATGCAGCCCCTATGGATGTGACCTGCCACGCTGGAAAAGTAGTACTCTGAGGTACGGTAACGTACCTAGGTAGGGCATGCACTTTCGCTGCATCACTCCTGCCTCTGTAGCCATGGACCTTCCTATCGTGAGCATGGCTGCATCCGTCAGGTACCTAAAGTAAGGTACCTAGATCGAAGCAGGAAAGAACGGAGCAGCAGCCGCCCGCCTGTTCCGTAGTTGATCCTCAGACGCCTTATTTCCTCCCAACAGGAGATCCTGGGTCACGTTTGATTTGAAAAGGCGATGATGGCAATCAGAAAACGACAGACATATGTTCAAGGAGCCAAACTTCCTACAACCACGGAAGACCTAGTCGAGCCTGCAAGAGGCGTAAGTGATTAGCTTAGTCTAGTGGGCCACGGATGATGATGTACTAGAACGAGAACGAGAACAGTGTATTGGCCCCATGGAAAGATCATGAATAGGGTCCCAACTATTGCCGACTGCTTCGGATGTCTAAGCTGTGTCGTGATCATTCGTTGCATGCATAGCCTCCTGTGGCACAGACGTTGACAATATACCGGCACAGCTTTCGCGAGTCGGAAAAAGTAAGGCATTAGGTGAAGAGTTGAAATTGAAATTGAATTGCAAATCTCATTCATTGTTGGTGCAATGAGGAACTGTGGTCCCAGTTGCCAATGAACTCCGAACCTATGTATGTATGATGCCGCATAATGAGATACGATTCGTAGCTAATCCACCCCGGAAACAAATCACAAACAAAACCCTACTTTGACAGACACAACCTGGATATCCACGACGTTCGTATCATGATTTGCGCTAGTGTCCTCGGCCACTTGACCAAGATATGCCATCCCTGTAACCCTTACGCCAGAAAATCCACAATTGACCGTTCATGGTGCCACCTTCTAGGTCTACTTCGTAGCGCTGAGGCTTCGTTCAAGTCTAACCTCACTCCCGGGAGGAGTGCGGCTTGGAGTACGGGGCTCCTATGCCCCGCCAGCTCGGGCCGCGAGAGGCTGCTTGTTTCGTCTTCCCAGCAGTGTGGCACCGTCAAGGCTAAGCTCAAAGGCGCCCTTCTGTCTGTTCCGGTCTCTAACCTGCTGGCGAGCTGCAGCTGTGACGGTTGCCGAATGTTGTCCGTAGCCTTTGTCATTCGCCGCAGGTGCTTGCCGCTCACGCTCGCGTCCGCGATGTTCTTGCTGATCTTTGATCTGGGCATTGCGCATGCTTTGTTCGAGTGATTGTGTGGCCTGTGATGGCTTGTGGACGTATTCGGCCTCATTGTTCTCGGCCATTTCCGCATCTTCGTCCTCTGACTCCTCATTAAGGTTGTTGAGGAAGCGTGCGGGAACACCACCCTTGGTACCAACTTGCTTGCGGCGCTTGGCCTCTTCCTCTTGCCTGTGAACGGCATATCCTACATCGAACACCTCACGCAGGTTGACTGCGCCGGGGGAACGGAAGTCGTAGCGACGGTCACCATCGTTGATTCTGTTGGCATCGAATGCACGAAGCATGTCGGATTGCGTCTTCTTCTCGTCACGAAGCGTTGGGCCAGAACCCTTGATCCATGGGTGGGCGAGGAATTCGGTAATGGTGTATCTCTTCTCGGGGTCCACGGTGAGGAGGTGAGAGATAAGGTCTTGGGCGGACTTCGAGATATCATCCCACCAGGGAGACAGAAAAGTGTACTGGCCCTTGGCGACCTTCTCTGTCAAGACCTCGATGCTCTCGTCGTAAAAAGGAGGGAAACCACAGAGTAGCGTGTAGAGGACGCAACCTAATGCCCACATGTCTACTGACTTCGAATAGCGCTCATCCTTGACAATTTCGGGGGCTGTGTATCCGACAGTACCGCAAGGCGTCATGGTTTGGTTATCCCACACAATCTTGGACAGACCAAAATCGGCAATTTTGATCTGGCCGATGCCACCCGCGCCGACTCCGGGGATGAAATCGCCCTCATCCACCTTGTCTTCATCGCCAGGCTGCTTAGGCTTGGGGTTCTTGGAAGGAATGACGGGAATCGGGCTGAAAAGAATATTTTCCGGCTTGATATCACTGGAACATGATACGTTAGCATACCATACGAACGGATGACGTCAGATGCAGAAGCACAATTGACACTCTCGGCCTCGCCGGTGAGGGTCTATGAGAACAACCTGCGTTTTGCTTACCGATGAACAACACCTCTCTCCTCGTGCAAGTACTCCAAGGCCTGCGCGACCTGCACGATGACATGCCTCGAGAGCTCCTCGCTGAAGTACGTGAGGCGAACAATCTGGTGAAAAAGCTCGCCACCGGGCGCCAATTCTAAAATGATGTAGTAATACTGCCGAGATTCGGAGAAGTCGACAAGCTTGATGATGTTCGGGTGATCAAGCTGTCGCATAATCTGAACCTCTTTCAATATGTTTGCTCTCTACCTTGGCGTCAGCAACGGTGCCCGTTAAGTAAATGGAGAGCCATCCTCGAAATAACAATGACTATAGAGCAACATGAAAGTGTCGAAAAATGAGGATGACCCGAAGAGTAGACAAATGAAATATAGAAAGTTTTCGCACCTCTGCAGCCTTAGGGACCTTCTTGAAGTCCGGGTGTAAATGCTTGTTTCCCTAATCACGACCCTGGGTTGGTATGGGAATGCTCGAAAAGGCTCAAATCAAAGACAACAACGCAGCGAACAAAAGCGAGAAAATCATGGTCGCGGTCGTAACCACCCAAGCGTAAACTCACCTGCATGCTGTTCATTTCATACTTGCGGACGACCTTGATGGCACACTCGCCGGGGTGCTCGCCAGAAGTATCGCGAGCGCGGTAGACGTTGCTGAAAGCACCGTCACCCATCTTTTCGACCAGTTCCCATCTCTCCAGGCCGGGGTATCTCGGGAATTTACTCTTGCTCTCGTTCTCCTCAGCTACAAGCTTGGCCAGGTGTGTGTTGTCGATGTTCTTGCCTGCCTTGGACGTCTTGTACTGGTTTGGCTCGGCAGCGTGGGCGGCGGCATGGTTTGCCTGAGCGGCGCGGTTCTGGCCATCGCCAGCTACCGAGTACGCCTCGGGCATAGCTTGAGCGGGTGGTGCAGCGCCATACGCAGGCTCTGATACGCCTGCGTGCGCCTTAGGCGGCGGGGACTGCTTGGCTGCCGGCTCATCGTTGTTCGCTCGGGCTTGCTTTCCTATATGCAAACAGAGTCAACATTTTGCTATTCATCTAGAGGCCACAAAGTCGTCACAAAAGATCGGGGTGCGATATGAGGAAACGAGACGAAGAGATGACACGGAGGCGGGAGGGTGCGAAAAAGCCCTGTCCGTGGGCGAGGCAGGGGAAAAGAGGGGATATCGTACCGTGTCGGATGAAGTTCTTAAGTTGCTGTATCGTCGACATGGTGCTAGATTGGGCCGCTACGAAGGGCGACGAAGTGTGAGGTTATTCGTAAAGTTAGGTTTACGCAGCGCACGTCACAGTAGTCGGCTGCTGAATCGGTCAACCTGCCCCGTTGTTGAGGGGAACGCTCGATGTTTGAGTGATTGGTGATGCGGAGACGGCGAAGCACGAGTCGTGGGAATATGCTCGGTGGGCGATGTGGTACCTTGAACGCTGGGCAAAGTCGTAATGGGGTGTTGTATCACGAGAAAAGAGAATTGAGGAAATGTCGAGGTCGACAGAAGCGGATGCAAGGTTGTTTCTTTGTGAATGGGGGAGGGGGAATCAGCGGCTGAAGGGGAGAAATTGTTGCGAGGAAGAAGAATTTGTGGACTGCGGCGAGCGGTGGTGATGTTGGCGGAGGGGCAACGTGGACTCGGATGACGGAAGTTGGAGGAACAGGCAGCTGGAGATCGGGCGGGAAGACGGGCAGCAGCAGCAGCACGTTTGTCTTGGTTAGAGGAGGCCGGGGGACCAAGCGAAAGGGAAGGAAAAAAGGGCAGACGGCGCTAGGAACCGCACCAAAGCAAGGTAGGAAGAGGGAAATGGGTATGGGTTTGGAGCCGGGGAGGGGTGTTGATTGGGTTCAGGTTGACAGGGCCAGGCGAAGACGAATGGTAGACGATGACGGCGTGTTCTGCCCGTAGTCGCGGTGCTGTGTGTACGAGCAGGGCAAGCAGAGGTACTTTGTTGCTCGTACCGTGCGACAACTTGGGAGAAGTCAAAGACCTTGGAATTCCGGGGGGGCGAGTAGACTGGCCGAGGTGAAGAAGGGGGAGTGTGCGTTGCTTCGTCCTGGTCCTCGGAAGTGGCACACAGGGACGGGCTGACTACCGTACTGGACTGGACTGGCCCGATTGATTGACTGGATTTGAGCGATGATGATGACAGAGGTGGTGGACAAGCGTCAGATGAGGTAGCTGTTCGCCCACTGAGATGCCGAGAGGGAGGGCGTGTGAAAGGTCGCAGATTGGACAGTGTGCAAGAGACAGGCTGCGGTCGGGGCTGTAGATGCGTAAGGTGATGATGATGTAAAAGGTCGATGGGCCTTATATCTTTTTTATTTTATTTTTTTGGAGCCTTCGGTGAACCAGCCGGGAGTGAATCAGCCAGTGTATTAGAGCGACGGCAGGTGCAGCAAGAAGAGGCACCGAGGTCACGGTGAAAGGTTGCGAGAGAGGAGAGGAAGACAGAGAGAGGAAAAGACCAGAGGTGGAAGAGTGACTTGAGAGAATGCAATTGCATGGTGATTGTGGGCGCAAAAAGCAAGCGATGGGAGCATCAGTCATCCACGGCACTCGTGGAGGGGCTTTTTTTCTTGCTTCCCCCTCATCATGTGTCTCCCAGTTGTCTTCTTTTGGCTGCAGTCACTCGATGGGCTGGACGACGATGATTGTAACTGGGCACAGAACACACAAGTGGAATCACGTGAGTGATAAATGGTTGGGAAAGGGCGGCGAGAGCAAGGCAAGGCAAGAACAAGTCTGTTGCCTCTTTCCCAATTGTTCTTTTCCCAACCCTCGAGATTGTCTTGTTTGGTGTTTCGCTCCTCAAAAAAAGCAGCGGCAGCCAAGGTGGGGGTTATTCTGGCTCAGTGGTTGGCCAGTGTGATCGATAGGTACTTAGAGGTACCTAAGTAGGTGTAACGTACTTTGAGGTAATCGTGCGTTGGCCTGGGGAAGGTGCATCAATGTGTCCTGGACTCCTTCCATATCTAGTCAACGAAGGCCAAGCAGAGTATCTTCTGCGGTGGAAGGAACTACTTTGGCTTCCCTCCCTTTCCGGCCAGAATCATCAAAGGCACTTTCCTCAACTCGCTGTAGCCTGTCCGTACCTGCCGGCGTCGACTTCAAAGATGTACACAGGTACCTTGGCATTTCTAATCATTCCAGAGATGTTCCATCTTCCAGGTTCCTTGCTTCCCAAGATATCTTTCTTATCTAAACTTCTCAACTCAATTCTCATGATGTTTGCAGTCAACCCAATCGAGTCGTTTCAAAACGTCCCTCTCTTCACAGGTCGGCCATCCCAACCCTGGACCCATTCGGCATACCTACACCAGATCCAAGATTGGGCCTCAGAGGGGACAGGGGAACGGCTAGCGCCAAGCAAGGGACACCAAGAAGCCTCTCGTCGATTATCCGCGGGATTCACCATAAACAGACCGGTACAGTCTGCTAGGTGCGCTGAACCATGTTCTCAACGACAGCAAGGTTCAGGTTCGGGTTGGGGTTCCGGCAAGTGATGACACAGCAATGAAGACGAGAATCGGCACAGTCACACGCGCACACACAGTTCGACGAAACTTCTCCGACTGTGTCTCAACCACGAACGACGCTACGTCGGCGCCAAGAAACCAGAGTTCAGGGGAGCTGGACACGCTAGAGTCGGCCACTTGCGTTGTAAAGTTGGGATGATGCATGACATGGCACTGTGTATTTTCTGACAGAATTGACAGTCCCCCAAAGACACACAACAATAGCGGCAACAGGGCAGAACGACAGCCAGCAGCGCCCACGAGCCGGAGCAGCTTCGAGACGGGTATCATCATTCGGGAACTCTTACAGTTATGACATCCATCTACAAACAAAAGACAGATCACTCCTCACTCCCCCCATCTCCATCTTGGTCAATCATACACCATGGGCCCCCGCCGAACCAGGACTGGGGTCAGACGAGGGCGCGAGTCCAAGATGCAAAACTCGCATTTTCCCGTCTGCCCTCCCGCCGCCATGTTTCCCCAATTCCATGATTTGGGAACCCGGTTGCAGCCAGACACGCACGACACGCGAGACTTTCCAGACCCAGACGCACAAGAACCAGGTGCCAGGACCCCAGGAGCAGGGCCCGGCTGGCGTGCCCAACCTTGAACCGATGGCTGTGATCCGACTCATCCCATGGTGCCCTTCTAGGATCTATCGAAGCCTGTTCCATTCGCTTGGATGGCGTGGGGCCCCCGTTATGACGTCTGCCTTATCGTCATACCCGCTTCTGGCAGGGATGACATCTTTGGTACCAGACGCCCTGATGCATCATTGGGGGGTAAATATGGATTCGGCTATGCTGCCTGAGGCCATCGGCCAGACTGAGGCATGGCCAGTCAGGGCCCATGATTCAATCCTCTCCGGGGGCATTCCCTCCAGCATTCAATACGGAGTACTCGCTCAGTCTGCATCTCACCTGCAACACCAAATGCTCTACCAGATTATATCGTCAACAAAAATGTCCTGTACAGGTTACAGGGGTTGGCCACTGCTTCTCTCGCTCTTTCTCTTCCTCCATAATATAGCCAAATTTGCTAATATACCGCCGGCCTGTCTCAGACTCTCAGTGTCTTCTCCTTCGAAGCTAAGTTCGATTCTTGTCTCCGCCTCGCGTCTTCCCGCATCACTGGACCACTGGCGCATCGCACCGCTTGCATTGCCAGTTCTGTTTGCCAGTAGAACCAATCATGTATCGCGCTCGATCCACACACCGAGTCACCCCGCGACTAATCATATGCCTCCGAGATGATGATGGGCGACGATGCGCAAGCCACACACGCCACTGTCATTTCACTGACGACGCTTTCCTGACGCAGTCATGCAGTCACGCAGTGTGTTTCTGCTATCATCTCGGTTGGTAGGTATGGCAGTCCATCACATACCTACTGACAAGCGGGCAACCGGCTAGTTAGATACACCAGCCGGCCTCCCGCCCGTCATCCACGCGACGCGGGAGTCTCAGTCACGACCTCGGTGTGTGCCGCCCCATGTTGACGAGATTAATCAAGATATCTACCTGCCCCATATACTCCGTACAAGGAGTGATCTAACAACGTGGCTCGCCGTCTATGTATCAGGATGACCTCCGGGCTCTCCGGAGTTCAGACTGCGGCTCAAGTTGCTCACCTTCAGGGCATGGCATCCATTGGTCGGCCACCTGCAGGGCGAATACGTGGATGGCATCATCAAACCCAGCTTTCAGCCCCTGGTGACTGGACAGTCCTTTTCGGCCGCCTTGCAGATATGCTAAACTATTTCACCAATACCTACTAAACTCGACGCTCTAGCCAAAGATATCCCCATCGCGATTGTAGCATCGCAAACCCGCAAACGGCGAGAACAAAATGGCCTGAAGCCAGAGCGCCGAATGGACTGGTCCAGACCACTTCTCTGCACGAGCCATCTTTTGTCGTCATTCACATGGTATGGTAATAGTACCTTACCTCTCCACGTATGGCGCGGCTGTGGCCGAATTGGATTCCTCAAACCCTTTCTGCAACACCAGCCATATCTCATCATATCCCGGTCGAACTGCTGCGGTGCTCCAGCCACACTTCACATCGCAGGAGTATTGGTCAGTTTACACTGCGTGACATCTCACAACGCGCAAGCCAGCATCAAGCTCAGTGGCCAGCAGGTCGGTAATCGATAACAAGAATTCTAGGCAAGTCTTCGTCGTCGGACCTGTAGCTTCTTTGCCCTTAACGCCGTCCCGAAATGATCACCATGACGGATGGACAGGCCTCCACCTTGGCGCATCGGCAGCCTACTCGTTGCTAACTCTGCAGGCTGGACGTTGCAAACGCGCGTTGAAAGTGCAAAGAGACAATCCAGCTGCTCTCACTTCAACTTGATGCGAAACACCCCTTTGACGTCATGCCTTTTGCCCCCACGCCCATGGCAGAACAGCGACAGCAGGATGACTGCACAACGCTGAAATCGGGCACGTGGCACGTCACATCATCACTCGGTCGCCATTGGCCACTGGCGTCTTGAAATAAACGGCCTTCAATCATCTCCCAAGTCGACCGTTTAGATGGCAACACGACCATAGCGTGGACGTTTAATCACAACGCTGACGAGCCACTCGGGCGCTTGCCTCCTTGAGCCGCGGCAACGTAAATCCTGACGTCGCGAGACCATTTCATAATGCAGTGTCTCCGAACCCATTTACGGTGGGTTGCAGATTTTCTCACCCATGGGACCGTTTGGCACGGCGCCTTTTGGGACAATACTGCAGACAAGTGTCTTTCCACAAATTCCGAGGCCGCAATGTCCACTATGAAGTCATTATGGTCAGGGCGGCCTAGGCCATCTTGTTTCTCGCCCCGGATAATGCACCTTGCTAGGGTCTTTGCATCAAACGGCTCATGGCGCGGCCACGAAGCATCAATAGACTAGCTCGACATCTACATCAAAGTTGATCAAGTTTCATTGCTGCTTCAAGGCCTTGAAGAATCTCAGATTGGCTTATGGGGTAATAAAATCTGGTCGCCATGTCCCTTCACTATTCCGATGCTACAATTTAGTCGTAAACACCCACCCGTTGGGCTCCAACTTACACGGTAAAGCTCCACAGTTTAGGCTCCGGTGGTTGGGCTGAAAACTGCAGACTACCATTTAAACAGGACTTCAAGCATCATATCAAGGCACTGTTTCCAGGCCCCTTTTGCAATTGTGAGGACTACGAGCCAGGGGTTGTTCGTCAAAGACGAGTAACTACCCGGTGCCGCTGGCTGACTATGCTGATCAGCAGTCAGACTGTCAGGGGCGTACAGCTTGCTTGCCTGCCTCTCCCATATCGCCATGGTGCTTTGCGAGCAGGTAGTTAACCCCGTTACATCCAGGTGTCGCGCCCCTGAGGTAGGAGGCTAAAGCATGGCATGAGTCGCGGATCACCGGGGACATTTGACAAGAAGGCGTCGGTGTTGTACCTTCGGATACGCCAAATGTGTGCCGTAAACATCAGGATACAATACAGAGTTCAACTCTGGCGTCCGGGCATTGATATCAATAATGTCGAGCATTATATAATCCTCTCTTGTCATTCTGAGTGGCGCTAGCTTGTCACTGAGTTTGATCGCAAGGTAAGAGAGGGAGCTCAATGATGGCATGGTGAAGTCGCAGGGAGTTTCCCATCATGCTGTGCCGCCGACGCGCAAGCTCTGCCTGAAGCTGGTTGACGCAGGTACATCTGGAGGTGATTACTAAGTCTCCCAACATGGTACTATGGAAGGCAGGTTGCGTAAGTAAAGCATCTCAGGCCGCAGGCGAGCTGGATGGGGGCCACGAGTGACGAGTCACTATTGTGCGATTCCCCAATGTCTCTCTGAACCTGATCACCCTCACGTTGAACAGTGCGGACTTCGGGTACCGCGTGATGTCGATCAATCCCCCCCTTCCGCCGCGAATAAAGTACAGACGCTCTGGAAAAAGAGAAAAGATCTGCTTTGGCGGAGTGGAGGGTTTAGATCGACTGCGAGAATCGCTATTTTGGAGGACTGGAGGTTGCGGGGGCGGGGACTGGGGCGGATTTTTTATGTTTGCCAGGAACGCCAAGATAGTATTGGGGTTGTTTAATTGATGACTTTTGATGGGAGACTTGCTCTGTCTTTGGAGAATTTGATCGATGAGTTTATTGTATTGGCCGCTGTGGTATCGGATGTTTTTGATTTGCATACATGTTGCAGGTGAAGGCAAACGTTAAAGGGGCAGTCTTATTGTGGTTCTCTTTGCAGTATTGAGCGTCATTCAGTTTTCTCATTTTGATCGCGTCCTTCAGATATTGTAAAGTTCATTTCCAGTCCGGCTATTACAAGATCTCATTTTAATTCCAATTCTTCATGTGATAAGGCTGTATTTGAGTTTTAGTAATCATCCAGGGGTACCTTGATGGCAAGCCTGTTCACAAACATGGTGCGCATCTACAAGTCTGGATGATTTCGACTTATAGCTTAGTTGTATCGAGGCAAAGCTACGGAAGAAGCTCCTACGCTGCTACGAGTGCTAGGTCATATAATATATCAAGAAGGTAGGAGAACAAGACAATATGGGGAGTGAATGCTAGTGCCCGGCGTGTTGAAGACTGGAGTATAACAGTCCTTGAAAGCTGAGGGCGCTTTTGCTAGAGGCTCCGGGAAAACTCTTCGAGAGACCATTGGAAGACTGAGATCAAATCTTGACCGACTGCGGTTGATAATTCTGAGCCTTGGAAGGCTTTGGAACTGAGGAATCATTCAAGTAAGTCGATTCCGGGGTTCAGTTGCCAAAGCCATGGTTTCTTAACAAAGACTTGCACGTTGGATCGGACCCTGCCGTGCTCTCAGTGCTAGTTGACGAGTTGTTGAGGCGGAGGTAAAGCTCAAGGTTTGCAAGAACGAGTGGAACTGCACTGTCCATTAAGGATTGCAAGTAGGAAGCGCGTCACTTATAGTTGATATCGGCAATTCTATCAAGCTATGAAGATATATTGGAGAATCATCCAAGCCTACTAAATATCAACCTACTAGGACGAGCCGACTGCTAGACCCAATGGTCATCGCCTACCTCACTTGAATTTCAAGAAGAGTATGATTGATGAGATGCACCATGCATGTAGAGAACTGAATGTCGTTGACTAGTGGCCAACTCGAGATCTAGTCATCCATTGAACAGTTGGCCCCTGGCCCTAGCTTAATTCTCTATTTCCAATCAAAGTCGACTCTGTCTGCTCACTCACACAGTCCAGCAGGAGTTCTTTATATTTCTTTCGCCGTCAGAATTCCTGGTGGTCGAGAGAAGATTGCTGATGAGTGTCACATACTAGTAAGTCCAGCTCACTCGAGCGGCTACTCTGAGAGATTTGTCAAAGCTGCCTCCTCGAAGCAGTAGAAGGGAGCTATTGCACCTTGGCATAGGTAGTTAGCATGGTAGACAAACCCGAATGTACTGCTGCGGACTGAGTGGTTGCGACTCGAGTGGCATCAGAATCCCGCCTCAACTCCAACTCCAATCCCGAAGATCTGCAGCCTTGCCACGACTCCCATCCGCGGCGGCGGCGGCGGGTGGTGACTCCAAGTCGGTCTCACTCCTAACTTCTTCGTCGTGGGCTTGGGCCGTCACCATCACTGCCAGTGGCCCTCAACAAATATGATAGCCGCGAGGTAATCGCGAAACTGCTGATCACCAGGCTTCCTATGGCAAACATGACTATCCAAAAGATTGCAAGTCCTTCCACGTCAACGTGTTGTTTTTGAGCTACTAGTTACCTGACGACAGTCAAATTGAGCAGGGCAGAAACTCCAGGCCGGCATGACCTAACATGTCCCAAATGTGCTCTCAACAATGAGCTGCTAGTGCGGCCGCATCACTCACCGCCCCACGCTTCAACACGTCAAGAACTCGGGGCAGATGAACTGCACGCAGGCCTGCCCCCTGGTATCTCAAAATGCCCGATGGGTTTATCCTGTGCCGATAAGTGGATCTCATTCCGGGGCTCCACATGCTGACCAGACCTAAAGGGCGTTGACAACTGGAGTGTGGTCACAGCTGAAGCGTGACCCGACATCGGGACGGGGAGACCTGACTCCATAGATAAGATATCCAGGAAAAACTTAGCGCCGCTTTTTTCCCTCCCCGCCAAATAGCGCTGCCCATCCCACCTCCATTGACTCACACAGAACTAATTGGCCCATGCCGTCACTCACCTTTTACTTTTTTTTCTTCTCAGAAGTACCAACAACAATTTTTCCAGCTTCTCATCCAGTCAATTGCTTCGACGCAAACTTGCTCTGTTCCACGAAACCTCAATTGATTCCCCCCAAACCCCCACAACATCATTGACAAAATGGCCGGCGAGAAGGGAAAGGTCTGCTTGGCGTAAGTGTCTGCCCCTCCTTTCTCCAATTTCGAAGCCCGCGCCTGGCCCTGCGAAAGTCGGTCCCAAAGTTTTGTGGAGCGAAGTTCTGCCGGACAAGGTTTTTTGTTATCACGTGCCTCGTTGAGCCACGATGATCAGCCACATTATGGCTGGAATGTCACTACTTCTCAACTCAGAGATACGACGACGAAGAAGAGACAATGATTGTTTTCGATGCTGATCGATGCTCAATAGCTACTCAGGTGGTCTTGATACCAGCACTATTCTGGCCTGGCTCTTGGAGCAGGGGTAAGTCACTCGCCAAGATGGACTTGGCCATTCGAAGCTAACTTAGTAACCAGATATTCCGTTGTGTACGTGATTCTCGGCCCTCTGTCATGGAAGGCTTCAGTCTAGGGTTGCGAGTCTAATTTGAAAACAGCTGCTACCTTGCCAATGTTGGACAGGAAGAGGGTGAGAAGTCATGTGCTCTACGTCTTGAAATCAAAGCTGACTGAAGTTAGACTGGGCGGCTGTTGAGCAGAAGGGTTCGTTGCGACGCTCTGCTCCCGTTAATACCTTCTGGGAATGGAATCATTTGATCCAGTGAGCTAATGTTGTCAACTCAATAGCTCTCCAGATTGGTGCCGAGAAGGTATGTGAACATCACAAAACGCCGCAAAACTCCTGAAGACCGCCGCTAACAAAATATCCTAGATGATCATTGATGACCTCAAGCGCGAGTTCGTCGAGGAGTGAGTTGCCATGAAACTCATGTGAATGATACGCCGCTAACAACATTTCAGGCTCTGCTGGAAGGCTGTTCAGTGCGTAAGTAAACTCTGATATACAGCTTCACCTGTGCCAATCGGCTCACGATCACCTGCCCGATATAGAACGCCATCTACGAGGACCAGTACCTTCTGGGTAAGTTCATTCGGCCATCGAAAATAGTCGTGTGCTAATTTTCTCCGCAGGTACCAGTCTGGCCCGCCCCATCATTGCCCGGGGCCAGATGAAGGCTGCCGCCGCCACTGGGTGAGCTCACATGGACATCCTTTTGGGAAGATTGAACTGACATGGCGTCACAAGCTGCCAATTCGTTTCCCACGGCTGCGTAAGTGAAAACACATCTGACTCATTTTTACTACCGACTAACTCTGCTCGCAGACCGGCAAGGGGTAAGTGATCGAGGGTTTTCAGAAACATGTGTCTCGTGAAGCAGGTTGCTGACATTGCTGAACAGTAACGACCAAGTTCGTTTCGGTAAGACTGCTGTCTGGTTTATTAATGATTGTTCCCTCCAGACTAACAGGAGACAGAGCTTGCTTTCTACACCATCAACCCCGAAATCAAGGTCATTGCCCCGTGGCGTGGTATGTAAACCCCCAGCATTGTCCAGTGACCATTTCCTGACTAACGAACTTATCCAGACCCCACCTTCTTCAACCGCTTCCAGGTAAGCTTTTGGTGCCGAGATGGAGCGCGCATAGTGTCGCAAGTGTCGCCACTGACGCCTTCATATCACAGGGACGCAACGACCTCCTTGACTACGCGGCTGAGAAGGGTTAGTCATTCTTGCTCCTGTTCTGTTGTTGATCGTTTGCTAAAATCGTCCAGGCATCCCCGTCACCAGCACCAAGGCTAAGCCTTACTCCATGGTAAGAACAGCCCCTTTTCACCAACTCCCAGATGCGACTCATGGCCATTTGCTGACTTTATCTAGGATGACAACTTTGGTATTACACCTCACTTCGGAAACATAGTATTCCTGCTGACGTGATAAGCCCACTGCTCGTACGAGGCTGGCATGCTTGAGGACCCCGATGTCACCCCTCCCGAAGACATGTGGACCAAGACCGTCTCTCCCCTCAAGGCCCCCGATGTCCCCCTCGACATCACCCTCTACTTCAACAAGGGTATTCCCTCCAAGGTCGTCACTCCTCAGCAGACTGCCACCGACCCCGTCGAGCTTTTCGGCCTGCTCAACGCCATTGGCAAGGAGCACGCCGTCGGTCGCGTTGTGAGTTTCCTAAACCCTCGAACTATAGCATGTTGCAAGTAGCCTTTGTGTACTAACATTGGACGTAGGACATCGTTGAGAACCGGTATATACATCCACCTCCTTGATGGCGATACTAGGAACTGACTTGGACATCAGCATGATCGGCCTGAAGAGCCGTGGCTGCTACGACTCACCGGCCATGACCATTCTTCGATTGGCCCATATCTCGCTTGAGGGCTTGGTTATGGATGGCCGCGTCCGCGCTTTGAGGGATCTCCTTTCTAAGCAAGTAAGTGCCAAATTCGTTTCCCAAGGGTCTGATTCTCTCGCAATGAATTCCCAATTGCCAATGCCTCTGCCGGCGCTGCAACGGCGCCACAGTCTCATTCCACCCTACGGCCCAACTCGGAGATACAACTGGTCAAAAGCAGTGGCATGGCGTTGTACTGCTGGCGACCGGCAATTGGCGATTAATTCGAGCGGATCAGGGCCAAAGTTGCGCTTGACTAACAATCGAATAGTGGTCCGAGCTGCTCTACAATGGCTCCTACTTCAGTCCTGAGCGCGAGTTCTTGCAGCGTAAGTCCCAGTTCCTACACAATTGAGGAGGAAGACCGAAAACTAACGATGTCGACAGCGTCCCTGGACCACTCCCAGCAGCGTGTACGGACAAGTAAATCCCCGTTGTGGTTGTTGTGTGGTAGCTGACAATGGTCGTTCTAGGTCAACGGCGAGGTCCGCCTCCGCCTGTACAAGGGCAACGCCTACTGCCTGGGTCGCAAGTCCGACGAGAAGCTCTACTCCGAGGAGGATGCTTCCATGGACTCTCTCACCACCTTCGACCCCTCTGAGACCGTAAGACCATTCCTGAAACCGACCAAAGAACCTTGTAAACTGAAAAGATGTGACAGACTGGCTTCATCACCATCAACGCCATCCGCCTCAAGAAGGTACGTGTCCAACCAAATGCATCGACCTTCCGTATTCGCTAGCTAACGGTTTAATAATAGTTCGGTCTTCAGAAGGCCGAGGCTGGTCTCGAGTTCTAAGGGGATGACTTTTGGATTCGAAGAGTGCTTTTCGGTAGTTTTTCTATCCAAATCGATAGGTCTTTGTAGACCTGGAAAGCCGATCGTAACAATATAAGGATTCTCTGATGAAACATGACTCACATTGCCACGAAGACGTGATGTTTCGTTCACCATGCACATATTTCCGGGCACAACCTTGTCGAAGAGTTCAGGAGACTCGCGTTCACGGGCGCTCAAATGACAAAAGAAGATGGGCGCTTGTGGTAGAAGAAACAAGGGTATTGGACTGCCATGGCGGCCATGCGAGAGCGCTTCATATGCCGGTTGTCTCAGTATCGAGGGAAACCAAGAAATGCAGCGTCATCTGCTTTGAGACTGGATATCGAATAGACAGTTGCGATGGTATCTCTAGATTCTATAGGAATACCTCAAACCTACAGAGCTACTTATTAAAGTAGGTAGTCCAAAGTTGCCGAAGTGCAGCCGAGCCCGTTCATCTAAGCCTCTATTGCCCACGAACCTTGTCAACGAAACTCTATTTCTTGTTTCCAACATCTAAAAGGACAGTCAGTCAGCACTTCTCTTCATATTTCAAACACACTTTGATCGGTTTCTAAACTTACTGAACTGGAAATGAATAATGTCGCCATCTTGAACAACCTTCAAGCAAAATCACAAAATTGTGAGCATGTACCATTTTGTTGGGGGAGTAAACCGGAAGAGCAAGACTCACATAAGACTTTCCTTCCTGGCGGTACTTGCCAGCAGCCTTGATGGGGCCCATGGACTTGCCGCCCTCGCACAGATCGTGGAAGTCTTGGTAGGCGACGACTTCAGCCTTGATAAAGCCCCTCTCAAAGTCACTGTGGATGGCGCCGGCGGCTTGCGGTGCGAGGCAGTTTCTCGGGATCGTCCAGCATCTGATTTCCTTCTCACCAGCTATACACAAAGTCAGGACATTAGTCACCTTAAGTCGCTAAAGGGGCCCGCTCAGAGGCAGAAATTGTAGACATACCAGTAAAGTAGTACTGCAATCCAAGCTTCGTGAATCCTTCCGTGACAATCTTATCCAGCTTCGACTTGACCTTGCTTTCCTTGAGGAACTCATCCCGCGCAGCCGGGTCGTCCTTCAGGCTGTGCAGCTTCTCCTCAAACTCGACGGAGAAGGGGATGATGTCGCGCGGGACGCCGCCGTGCTCAGTGACCCACTTGGCGATGGAGGGCAGGTACTTGCTCTTTTGGCGGAGGTAGTCCTTCATTGTCAGGTTGACGAGATAGATGGCGGGCTTGGTGGTGATGAGCGACATCTTTTCGTTGATGAGGGCGATTTCGGCGGGGGTCCAGCTTCCGTCGCGGACTGGGGTGTTCTTCTCCAGCATCTTTGTTGATTAAATAAGCTATGTGGCACATTTGAGAGTGGAAAGTTTAAGAGAGTGGAAAGTTTAAGACTTACTGCTTGAATCTTTGTCGTTGTCTCTGTGAAGAGAGGCAGCATCTTGTACTTGCCTCCTGCCTTCTTGACGATCAACTCCTCGGCAACGATGGTCTTGGCCAGAATGTCTAAAACAGGGGCGTAAGCTAGGGTCTAGCGAGTAAGGTTTCAGAAGGACAATACTTACCAAGATCCTTCTTGCAAAGCTCGCTTTGGATGGTTTCTAGGAGATGACCCGGTCAGTTTGCTGAGTCCTTGACTTGTGAGACAGGTCAGAGCTGTCTGAACTCACCCAAGTCACGGACGGGATCAACCGAATCATCGACATGCAAAACCTCGTCGTTGTCGAATGCTCTGTTACGCAGTCCAAGTTAGTCACTACTACTTATCAAGACGCATCACTTCAGCCACAGATGATGTACTCCGTACCTGACAATATGGAACATGCCATCAACAGCCTGGATATGAGACAAGAAAGCATTTCCAAGTCCCGCTCCCGTCGAAGCACCCTTGATCAAGCCAGCAATATCGGTGACCTGCAAGTACGCCGGGTACATGGAAGGCGGCTTCCACAGATCACACAAAAAGTCCTACACACAAATCACACCCCAGTTTCAGCCACATGATCTATTAGGTGGCAGTTTCTCGTGACTCTCACTTACATATCGAGCATCGGGAACAGCACATCTCGCCTCATTGGGCTCAATTGTACAAAACGGATAATTCTCCGCCGCGGCGCTCTGCTCGGTCAAGAGGTTGAACAGACTCGACTTACCCACGTTGGGCAGGCCGACGCACCCCATCTTGAGGTTCTTGCTGACCCTGCCAAACGCCACGACATTGTCCTTGACAACTTCAATCTTTTTCGGAGGCATGGCGACGGTTTGATTTGACTTGCTTATTTGGTCTATACAACAAATGGAAATTTTCTAACCAAAAAGCCTTGCCTTTTTCGAAGGTTGAAAGAAGACAGATTCTGCTGGCAAACTTTTTTGAAAATGGCCTGATTATTCACTGTGAGGCCCACTTAAGAACAAGGGTTAAGGAAGATGCAGTTTTAGGGGTCCTTTCCTTGAAGGGCTCGTGCGGAACCGGCGTCTGGGGAAAATGACCAAAATAACCGCCCCACGCGCTGCTCTAAGCCCTTTAAATCTGACAATGAATCTGTATAAGGTAATGGCTTCTCTTTCCAAACGTCAGGGTATAAAAGGCAATGCATACTGATGAGGAACATAAACATAGACCTTCTGTTTAAAGTCATCAACACTGAGATTCGACCCAGTCAAGCAGCCTTGTGTAATGCATTCAGAAGGGTGTTGTTCTCCTCCTGCATTCGGAAACGTGTTATGGCAAATCCTAAGCACTGCAAAGATGGGACACACATCTTGATGGATAGACGAGAGAACGTATGTTCAGCACAGGATCGTTGTCCTAATGAAACTGAAGCTTTTGGTTGAATCGTACGACTGAAGGAAATGTACATTCTGTCAAGTTCATGTGGAAATTTCCACCTCGGTTCGCTATCCATCCAAACGCATCTCCCATGACGCCGCCCATTTGACACTGAAAATCATTAAATTCCCGCTTGCAGCTGCGCTCACGATTCCCAATGCCAGTTCCCTATTCCGTGTCATAATCCTGTATTCAACTCAGTTCTGTTATTCTCCTGATGCAAGGAAATCACATCTCCTTCAAGAAATCATCAAACTCGGTCTTGGTTTTCATGTGTTGTGGGAGCAACATCTCCTCAAGTGCAGAGGCGATGGTATGGAGAGTATCGAGTTGCTCCTGCTCGACCAGCATGTAGATGTAATGGTCCTTTATCATTTCCTCGGTCCAACGCTGATGACTACTGGGGTCGGATACGAGGTTGCAGATTTGCTTCAGTCGCGCTGCGTAATCCCGGAGCATCGCAGGATCCAAATTACTGAACTCGGCATGGGACAGCAACCCAATATGAGCTCTACCAGAGTCACTCTCGAGCCATTCCGAGCCGTTGTTGGTCAAGGCGAGGGACGCGGCATTGACGGTAGACCTCAGACACTGAACAACAGCTACGGCAGTCTCCGAGGCAGTTTGGGGAAGAAAGTGGTGACTGATTGCGAGGACATGGATCGTATTCTGGACTTGATCCTTAAGTGCGTATAGAGCGTCTCGAACTTGGGATAGACGATCCGTGGGCCGTGTCGGAATTCGGCCTGAACGTCCAGGACTGGTGGCGGAGTCTTCCGTGATTTCGACCGGAAACTGCATGTCCTGTGTCCGGAAGCTGTTGAAGTCGCTTGATAACAGTCAGTGATTGGAAGGACCTTGCAATGGGACACGACAACTTACGCTTGAATGATGGGCAGAAACTCCTGCATCTGCCTGTCCTGCTTGTCCAGTGCAGCAGCATACTTCTTCAAGCTCGCGCGAATCCTTGCCTCTTCTTCCGCCGGATGCTGCGGCCAGGTTCTGGCCTTTCTCCGAAGCCTTGCAAGTATGGTACGCAGGGAATCCATCCACAGCGTGACACTAGGATCGAGCGGTATGTCCCTTTCATCATTCGAATCCCAATAAGCTGCGTAATCAGCGAGGATAGGACGAAGCTCATTGATATTCGCAATGAGGGCCTGGCAACTGTTGGCGATATTCGGCGCCTTGTCAAAGCCAGTAAGCTCCTTGCTGGTCCGGTTGAATGTGTCGAGGAGGTATTCTCCAAGAGACTCCAGCTTCTGGCTGATGATGGTAGGATTCATCGAGGAATCGTCCATATCCAGAGTGTCGCCCAAGGTGCCTTCTGGTTTACTCGATGACTCAGCTTCGTCGGCGTCCTCGGTGCCCATGGTCAGACGGCCGATATCTCGATTCAACTCCTCAATTTCCTTTCCGTTGCTCGGTTTCGGTGGCGTCGGAGTTTGCTGCTGCTTGTTCTGGTATGAACTCCATATCGGCGAAAGGGCTTCGTTGGGGAGCAGGGAAGTTCCCAGCAAATCTAGGAGTTCTCGCCTCGGAGGCTGATCGTTGCTCGTTGCTGTTGTACTGGAGGCTTGCTTGGCGGATGTCGGACGAGAGGAACTCGCGTCTTCAGCTGTCGAAGGACCGGCAGCGGCACTCGAAGACCCCTTGGCCGCGCCAGCAGTCAAAGGTAACTTGCGGGCTGTTGTCGCCGTGGTGAGGGGAGCACTACCGTCCTCATCATCGGATGAGAGTGATACGACAGAGTAGTTGTCGGCGATCTCTTCCCACTCTTCCAAACCCTGCTTGGCTGGGCTCTGGGCTCCGGCCATCATGTAATCGTATCGGAATCGGTCGATGTTGATAGTTAATGGGATGGAAATTCGGCTAGCAGATGTACTAAGTTAAGGATATTAGCAAGTAGTGGGCACGGCAGCGTGATGCGACATGGAGGGAATCAGTACTTGAACTACCCAATACCCGATAACAAGAGTATTTAGACGGTGCGCATGCATCCAAGCTATGTCTAGAGAAGCGAGGTTGACGGAAGCAGGATATTGTTACTAATGCCGGCACGACGATAGAAGACGTGGAGGTGACGCGGATGGGGCTGCCGGAACGAGCCTCGAGGAGGTGCAGCCTGATGCTGGGGGCTTACGAAAGACTGGGCAGATAAGGCAATCGCTGGGCCTCAGGTTGGTTGTTGCCGCACTACCTAAGGTAAGTAGGTATTGATGTTGTAAGGTGACAGTCGCCCTCAACAGTTTCGGCCAGGGGGTGCTAGAAGTGGAAGAGGAACGACGACCTTGGGTGACTCGTCAGGAGCGGTTAAGTGCCAGGCGGCAGCTGCAACTCGAGGCCCGCTGAAGCTCCAACGTATCAGCAAGCTTATGCGGGGTTGATGCCGACGATCATGCCTGCTTTCGGCTCCGGGCGTCCTTCCTGCAGATCGCCTGCCCCGCCGCGGAGGTCCCTGGCCTGTGCTTTTGCCTCGCGTATCTTATCTTATCAGTTCGAGTACCCAATAACGATAAGACACCACAGGCACCTGCACTCGACTTCTTCGTTGCGTCACGTCGTCACACAGTTGCTCGCCATGGACTATCATCTTTCTCGGACTAGACTTCATCGCCCTATGAGTTCCTGAATCAAGACATACAACGTCAAACCCAAGGACGAGTCACGCTCTCCGTCTAAAATCTGTCTCATTATACTCCAGGGCTGTTGCCGTCCTACTGCGTTCTCGATCGCGTCTTCTACCGCGAAAGTCCCATCGGCCTACTCCTAATGACCTCTATTCCCAACAAAAGAAATGCTTTAAATAACAGGCATTACCTTAGCCACCCCAATCGTGTACTAACTCTTACTGCCCATGTAGTTATCCCGAAAGGCATCCTCAAAGCTAGCGCCTTTCCCCGTGCCTGCCTCACACCCGACCCCAAGTCCTGGGAACTTCTTCCCGACCGACCCTCTAAGCACTCATGCTGCTACTCTCGTTCTGGATCTTGCCAAACTTCCTCTTCATCATGACGAGCTCGAGTCCGTTCTTGATGGGCGGCTCGCCGCGGAGTAGGAGACCGATCTCGCTCGGGTGGAACCAGTTCATCCACACCATGACGAGGAACATGAGCGTCGCGTCAAAGACGTAGACGAACGCCTCGTTGGTCATCAGGTGGCCCTTGTTGCCCTCCAGATACTCAATGACACGGAAGATGCTGCGCACCCAGATCAGGACGCTGGTGACATAGAGCGTCAAGAGGTAGTAGCGCCAGCGGATCTCGGGCTGGTGGGACTTGGCCGTCGGAACAAGGATCATCCTGCGATGGAAGAGGGCGGCCACAATGATGAAAAAGCCAAAGACGGCAAGTTGAATGAAGAGGCCGACGATGATGACCTTCTCACCAAGATCCATCATGCTTGCCCCGGACGCCATCATGCCACCACCTGCACCATACGTGTCAATGAATGTCTATCACAAGCTGGCTAATGAGATACATACCACTGGACTGCATAAGAAGCGACAGTACGTCTCCAGAAACAAACACCTTTGTCAAGAAGCGCCGCTTGATCAAGGCATGACTCTCGCCGTCGGTCAATATGATGATGCGGCCCAGGATCATGTAGATGGAAGCTGCCATGAGAGCCGGCGCGATTAGGAGGAGGACATTCTGGATGATATAAGGCCCGAGAGTCCAGCATCCGGGCTCTTGTGTCGTGTTTTGCGCTCTCGCAGCGTATCCAATCACTTCGCCTGTGTAGAGAACGGTGTAAGCTAAGGATCAGGCCGTCGCGAGGGGGAGAACATGATGTCCTGTTCGAAGCACTTACACAGTCCACTGATGACAAAAGCGGTCATGTACCAGGTCTTGGTCCTGACGAGTTGGAAGATATGAAGGCCGGTGGTGAGGACGTAAACGACGCAGAAGAAGACCGCCGCTGCCGTTGAGGGCTCGAATCGGTAAAACGACCATTCGGCGTTGACGAAAACGGCGGTACAGCCTGCCATGTTTGCGATCTTGGGATCTGACAGAGATGATGTGCAGGATCAGTTCTCGGTTCTCGGGCGCGGATCGATAGAAGCAGAATAGCTGTGTTGCGAGCAAATGGGTTGGATCTTGGAAGGGTCCGGAGAGAGTTTGAAAGGAGCGTTGCTGGGACTTCAGACGCAGACTCTTCCGCTTGCTGAGTGTCTCTCTAGAGATGGGATGATGATGGGAAAGACTTCAAGTCAGCGAAGCAGGTTATGCTTATGTGCTTTTCACTTTACGACGATAACGGCCCACGTTGCGTGGTTCATCCAATAAACAAATCGGTTTAATCGTATTCCACCCCCCAGACTCAGCCACGCAAAAACAACAGTATTGCTCACAAACGGCAAGTAAGAAAGCTCCTTGGCGAGCCGTTCGCCAATCTTAGGGGTCTACCGGCCAGTAGTAGTTCTGGTTTCTGCCTGGGATGCGAGTATCACTGCGCCCCCCTCGTCGTCCCGAGTGTTCGTCTCTACTCGGTAGGGTAGTGTCAGTCAATTCTGCTGTAAGGAATCCTGGAGGAAATTGGGGGTATGGGCTTGACCCAGCCGTACAGAGCCGTATTGAATACGGAACCAATCGCGGCTCTCCAAGTACGACTTGGTGTCCCTACCGGGCGCAGGGGCTGACGAAAGAGACCGGGATCCGGACTGTTTTGGGCACCCGGGAACGGTGGGCCGCGCATGGCAAGCGCCGGAAGCCCCACTTACTAAGGAGCGGGGGCTCCGCAATTGCGAGTATTCGCATTGCTCGCTTCGTGTTCCCGCATCAACTTCGCAACCACTAACATTGACTCTGACTGACACTGCAAAGCTTTCGACTGCGGATGACCCCGTGTCCCCAGTTTTCCATCGACGTTCTTTTATTCTTATTCTATGTGGGCGAACCCGCGTGTTCGTACTTCCTCCTGTCCCTCCTTCTGCACGCTTGACTTGACGGTGGTGCTGTTTGCGCTCTCCTCAACGGTTCCAGTTTGAAGAAACCTCTCTGCCGCTACGTTCTAGATCGGCTTGCATCCTCGTAAGCCATCACCACGATCTGTTGTTACCTTACACGCGGATATTTTCTTGCATCAACGGAAGATCTGAGACGGAACGGCACCCCTCTCCCGTTGTCTAATTTTCCTATCCAATGGCAACCCGTCGTTCCCATACCAAGTCCCGCACTGGTTGTAGGGACTGTAAGCGGAGGAAGGTCAAGGCAAGTGACACGCCCACAGCAATCCCTCCCCCCTCCACCTCGCTTGGCTGCCGTGTACCGAGCACGCGGTAAGGGGGTTGGACCCAATCAATCTAGCTAGCAATCAGACAACAATCTTCTTTCATCTGTGGCTCGTCTACTGACGACTTGACCTTCTCAAGTGCGACGAAGCATACCCGTCCTGCTTCAACTGCTCAAGACACGGCATCCCATGCAGTCTCTCAATATCGCATACCTCACCCGTAAACATCACACCCCAAAGATCAACAACAACAACATCATCCGTCAACGGCCTCAGTCCAGAAGCACCATACAACTTCCTAGACGCCGCCCTCGACCATGACAGACTCCGGTCTCCTGCACCGTCCATCGGTCACTGGGGCTACGGCCTAGAGCTGATGCACCATTACACACTCGTCACCGCAAATACCCTCTCCATTCGCCCAGATATGCAGCACGTCTGGCGCGTCACCATGCCCGAAATCGGCTACGAATGTTCCTTCGTCATGCATGGCGTTCTTACACTCGCGGCTCTGCACAAGGCATATTTGATACCCTCGTCGCGGGACAAGTACCTCGAGCTTGCGACATCCCATCAGACCGCAGGAATCAACGGTTTCCGGACGCAGCTTCATACCGTTGACGATAACAATTGGAAGCCATTCTTCAGTTTCGCGTCGCTAGTCGTCTTCTATGTTGCTTCGTTGCCCGTGCGAATGGGACAGGACCTTGACTCCGAACCTGACATCATGGGTGTCTTTATCTTTGTACGCGGCATTCGTACGATTCTAGAACCATATCAGACAAAGATTTTGAGGACAGAGTTTGCGCCTATGGCAACAGGCATATGGACAGTTGACCCGAGTGAGCCTTCATACAAGTGCGTACTTAGAAAATCTGGAATCTGAAGGCAATTTAGGCATTCCCGTCCCCAATGCTGACAGACGAAGCAGGCACCCACCACTTCACAACTCCCCACTCCCGCCCAACGTCTTTGAAGCAATCCAAGGCCTCTCAGACTTTTACACAGAAAACCTCCACGACAGCGCGCGCGAAGAGTATGTGACAGCCGTAAGGGAGCTCGAAAAAGCAATTTACCTCATGGCGCACGCCGGCGCCAACCTCGAAGTCGGCATGATTCTCTTCTGGCCGTACGTCATCTCGGAGAATATCATGGCCGATATACACGCCCTGAACCCGTATAGCCTGGTCCTGCTGGCGTACTTTTCCGTGTTTTTGTGTGTGCTGGAGCCGACGTTTTGGTTCCTCCGTGGGTGGTCCAAGAGGTTGTTTGCCATGGTTGATGCGCAGTTGGCGGCGCATCCTGTGTTGCTGGAGGCTGTGAAGTGGCCTCGGAAGCAGGTGTATGAGTTCTACGCGCATATTTGACTGAGTATTTGGCTGGCTGGAGACACACCGACTCAATAGAAATTGAAGCCCCCCGAAACCTCGACGGTAATTGAATAGCTTCGGATGTCTCGATGCGATTGAATATGACCAGAGTTGGTTGTTTGGTCTCCTGTGCAGCAATGGTACAAAATAGTCTAGTTCGACAACCTAGCTTCGAGCTGTCTCCTTTAATTTGGCGCGCTGTGACAAGTAGAAGTTTCAATTGCCTAAGTGATCTGATCCGATGACTTCGTGGTGAATCTCTCCTAACTTCATGTGCCTCGCCACGTTGTTGATTGAGCTAACGTTCCCATGATCAAATACGGAGCGAGAGAAATCAACAAATCAAGCTATAGACAGCTAAAAGCTTTATCACTAGCTTATCACTGAGGTGATAAGTTAAAGACATGCATACTAAAAAGTGGCCTATTTCCTCTAAGTAAGGGGGCCGGATCTATGCCTTACGAGACGGGCAACCGGCTCGTGGTAAGCGGTATCGTAAGGCAATATGGAGCAGCGCCATCAATGTGTAGCACTGCGGCATTACTCCTTAAACGGCAAGACTATCGCACTCTAGCACTTGATCATGAGGCACGAGTTAATCCTGCGTAGGACTTTTCTTAAGGATATATAAGTATATTAAACTAACTACCTAGTAGTAAGGTAGATCAGAAAGAAACCCGAGCAAGAGTAACTCAAACTCTTAATGGAGATCGGTTGTCGGGACCAAGGCACCTAGGCGTTCTTCGGAAGCATGGACCGATCATCTCTATGACTGACTCCTTTTGTTCAAGCGACATGCCCATTTTTTCTGCCGCCTTATCCTCTCTGATTGCCTCTTCTTGTGCCTTCGTTAAACCAGCCCGTTTTGCCTCCTCAGCCTCAGCCTCCTCTCTTTCTTTTTCGAGCCGCTGTTTTTCACTGTATTCTGCCGCCTGCGTCTGGTTTTGCATTTGATTTTGTTGACGTTCTAGTTCTTCAGCTTCCCGTCATTCTTGAAGTTCTATTCTGTCCTTCATCCCGAAGTGTCGAACTAATCGAGCTTCAAAGCTTTTTCCATGAAGCGAAGAGAGGAGCTGAAATTGTATGATTGGTATTTTTCTCACGTCTAATATTGTTGGTATACACACGTCAGCAGGGGCAACCGTACGGTTGAGACGAAGGTCAATATCAATTGTATTGATTCTGCGTCTGTATGTGTGTCTGTATGAGGAGGATTTGGGCGAAGCCCATGATTCCTCCGGCGGTAAGGTGTAAGTGGAAGGTCCGTTTATACGGGCCCTTACCGCCTGCCTGTTCCACCTTTTCTGCCGACTGCCCCTAATCCAACAAATATCAATGGCTCTTTACCACCCTTTTTTGTTATTTTATTCTCAGGTATGTCGGCAAGACCTACGAAAGATGAATCTTCGAGTCCACGTGCCTTCTTCCAAGATGTCACTTTACTAGATAACTCACTCAGCTTGTTGGTGATTGATGGCTGGGGCTTGGGAGCCTTCGACAAGTACGAAAGTCTCGCTTTTCTGGAGTGAGACCCCAATGAAGCGGGCTCTTCCAAATTTATTTGTATGGGCTGAAAAGGTTTCTCTCAGTTGATTCTATGCCTCCTGGAATCCTTTTAATTCCAAGTTCTGTCTATTGAACAAAACAAGTCTGACACTGCTGTTAGCATGGGGCACGTGAATCGGCAATCGCACGTGGTGATTAAAAGGGAGAAGGGGAAGCTTCTCACAGGTGCACGCTTTTGAGCTCCATTTCGTACAAGGTAACAAACAGTCTGAGCCAAATAAGAACTGTCCTCCGCATTTTGCACGTGGGATTTGAGTGCTACGAAGAGTTTCTCCCTGGGAAATTTGAGCTCGAACTTTTCAATGACGTTACGAAACCTCGACTGGAGGGTAAAGTCGTAATCTATCCACCTCCTATGGTCTTCGTCATACCTCTGTTCGGTGAGGCATTCCTCCATGATTGCCGCGGCTAGTGCCATAACTTCGGGAGTGCTGGAACTATTTGTAGGATCGTCTGTGCCGATTTTGTACTAAAGTGTTCCGAATTTAGTATCGAGCTAAAAGTGTCAAAACTCACGTCATTCCGAGTCCAAAATCCATATCACTCACAACAGGAACAAAAGGGCCATTTTCCGGGGTGTATTTTGTTGAGTCCATGGTGGATTTCGAGAAGATATTCAAAGAAAGAACAAAAGAAGAGAGAAAAAGGTGGTTGTTTCGATGACCCGGCTGTCTGATAGGTGAAGAAGATGATGGTGGCTGGCCTTCACCATGAGTCTCAGAACCAATACCGAACGCAAAATGGCCTTCTCAGGAGATACAGATAGTGTTTTGTGGCCTTCACAATGCTCTCTTACGTCGAATGATACAGAGCGGTGCCAAAAGTTTGCGTTCAGGTTGCAGTACGCCACACAAAACGCACTAACCTACTATATCCATAAATCTAAGTATCTCTATAACTTAGGCATAAATATAATGTCGTATAGTCACAATAGGGGTGTTACGAGCAGGTCAAGGCAACCAACTGCGCCACAAAACAAAAGCTTCGATAATGATGACTCCGGCATCATTGTCCCTTGTTCTGCATTATATAGCTACGCGCCCACAGTGACAAGTTGCGGCGGGCGTACCAAGGGGCATTGACGTAGATAAAAGAGAACGGTTGTCTATTGAAAGTAGGAAATGAGCACGAAGCTCGCTCTGAAATAGAGAGTGCATGCGAGTGCGGACCTCGGTGATTACGTAGCCGAT